>JAMPIV010022027.1:0-262500 GCA_024509875.1 Oreohelix idahoensis
TGATGGCAGACATATTGTCTAGATGCCCACATGATTCCATTTAAATCTTATGTCCTAGATTTCCAGATACACTTCCAGACTTATGTCTGTTCTTAATATCATAATATATATTAACACAATTGTTTCACTATTTGGATGATGTATATGACTTTAACAAATTTGGTTATGTCCATCCATGATATATATATATCCATTAGATATGTTGATGGTATAGTATTGTAGTTCATGATATTTGTATATTGCTATAATTATAGTATTTGACAATTTTTGATATCTATGATTGGTATTGCCAACAACTTAGATTTCTTTAATGGTACCTCCCGAGTTTGTTGTGCTTAGAGGAAATATTTTCTCTTATGTTGTTGGATGATTTTTACTCTCTCCAGACGCTTTATTTATGCGTCTATTGTACCTGATATTAGGTTCATTCTTTCATGGGCACATAATTGATGCTTGTGCTATCTTGCTCATGGATATATTTTTTTTTTAAATGTTCATTTTTTTTACAGGGGTGGTGCAGTAATATGTTGCAGTCATCTTTGACGGAGTTTCAAACGTCGATTTATTGGTTGTATGTTTTTCACCCTGGTCAAGGTTAGGGAACTATGTCTTAACTTTGCTGTGTCAGGTTGATTAGGGGTTATCTTTTTTTTTGGTTCATTCATTGTGTTTGACCTTTAGGGTCAAAGGTAAACAGTTCTGGGCTATGTGCCATGCGCAGTTGTTACGCGCAAAATTAGACTTCCGTGAGGGAGAGATGCGAACTGGCTTCTGTAGGACGTGAATGTCCGTTGTTTCCTGGGGAAGGAAAATCTTCGAAGTGACTGCGTTGGCAGTTTTCCCCAGAGATTTACTGTACGTCCGGAATGACGACCGTGTTGTTTCTTATGTTCTGAGGATTCGTTTCAAGGTAACACCGACTTTATCATTACTACGCATTCGGTTGCAGAAGTTGTTAAAGCTCACAGTTCCTGTAATGCAGAACTTATATTTTGTGCTCAAGGTAGCTATTTAAGACTATTCGTCTTTATATGATCAGAAGTCCAGTGACGAAATTATATATGGTGGAAACCGCAGATTGGCGGTATATTTATACAAACATTACAGGGTTTAGGCAACCTGCTTATGAAGAGTACACAGCTGACGTCATATCGAGGCCTGTGTAATGGCCACTATTCTACCGCATGAAAAGAGGTAACTGGCGTGTTATGCCAAGTTGAACGACGGCCCTGGTAATAGGATTACATGAGTTAAGGGCTCGTCCTTTGTATGACTGAGTTATTAAGGTATCTGACGCGTTCATTCAGGGATACCAAAGCGGCCATATGAACTGTACGTTAAAGGACATACCACTATTGACCATGCCCACATATTTGAATGTTCACCAGCCTTAGAATGCCTGATATGTACCAAGCGATTTCAATTAACATGATGTACGTGATCCTGTTTACATTGACTGTTCCTGTGTGATACTACTGTTAGTGCTGTGAACTGTTACCAGTAGTTGCAACCATCATTGGCTTCTGTACGAGTGTGACTGGGTACATTTATACTATATATGATCCTAAACGCATTCGCGTCTGCACACACCCATGTCTCACATCATCATCATCCTCGTACAAGGACCATGTATGCTGTCAGCGTGAGTGACCCAGATCTTCACCGCACCAGTACACTGTTCAGGTGACATCGACACGCATACCTGGCCAACTACACATCGACATTTGCATCACACATAGAAAAACCAATTAACAACGTCTTTTGAAGTTTTTCAGGCCGTGGATTTTAGGCCATAATATGTTCATCTCCCGATGAGGGATATTGTGTAGTTTGACAGTCGGTTATAGGGGATTGCTCTTTCTCCCGTGAGTCATACGGATTATTTACCATATTGCCAGAGATGTTTGAGAGCATATTTATATTACTGCAAAGCCAGGAACTTATACGGCTTACGGATAATAATGAAAGAGAACTTAGAGAAAAGCTACCTAGATTACGTCAGAGCCAGGGATAGGCTTTTACATATATGCGCCATTTATAATATATACAGATGAATTGAACTATCGTTATTCCCATGATGTGCTTAGAACTGTGACCTATTGTCAGTGTGCTGTTATGATGTCTGCTTTTGTTACTGTGGCGTAATAAACAGTATAGAACTGTACTTGGAGTTTAAAACCTTCCTGACTCCCATGTGTGCATTGATGTGTGATTACCATTGAGTTACTTCAAGAGCCTATACGCATTCGCGTCCATATCTACACATGCACACATCAGTCGGCCATCTGTAAGCCCGACACGCTGATTGCCTATATCAGCGCACCAATAACATTTATCATCTTCTTCCTGGATAAACTACCCATTATTAGCTGTAAGTACCCGGCGTTGCCCGGAAGTCTCTCACCCTTCAACAGTACCAAGATTTATCAGAGTTTCCAAATATTTATCAGTTCCCTTGTATGTTTAAATCTTAGGATTACTAAAACCAGATTCCCCTTTAACTGTTCCATTGCGAGTTTACATTTTAGGATTACTAAAACCAGATTTCCTTTTAACTGCTCCCTTGCTTGTTTAAATCTTAGGATTACTAAAACCAGATTTCCCTTTTACTGTTCCCTTGTATGTTTAAATCTTAGGATTACTAAAACCAGATTTCCTTTTAACTGTTCCCTTGCATGTTTAAATCTTAGGATTACTAAAACAAGATTTCCCTTTAACTGTTCCCTTGCATGTTTAAATCTTAGGATTACTAAAACCAGATTTCCTTTTAACTGCTCCCTTGCTTGTTTAAATCTTAGGATTACTAAAACCAGATTTCACTTTTACTGTTCCCTTGTATGTTTAGATCTTAGGATTACTAAAACCAGATTTCCTTTTAACTGCTCCCTTGCTTGTTTAAATCTTAGGATTACTAAAACCAGATTTTCCTTTTACTGTTCCCTTGTATGTTTAAATCTTAGGATTACTAAAACCAGATTTCCTTTTAACTGTTCTCTTGTATGTTTAAATCTTAGGATTACTAAAACCCAGTTTTCCCTTTTACTGTTCCCTTGCGTGTACAAATGTTAGGATTAATAAAGTTACATTTACCTTTAACTCTCTCCAAACAAAATGGAGATCACAGGGGGTCTCTGATGAGACAAATAAAGAATATGATATCTGCTCCCTCTGGCAATGTCTTAATTTGCGACTAAAATGAGGTTTTCCTGCGGTTTGCAATCTCTTCGTGTCAAACAAATAGCTTGGGAAACCAGCACAGCAGGAGGGTAGCATCACGCCCCATAAAGAGCAACAATTGAAATGAAACAATATGAAACTGTGAAGTTTTTTTTTTCTTCCTATAAAACATAAGACTGGGCTGTTTAACGCAAATATAAAGTCTGTCTTTCCGTATGGTTCAGAAAATAGGATACGTTACCAAGAACCTATATGTTAAATAAGATAAACACAACATAACACTATCTTGCAACTTTCATTGCAGTGGAAAATTTATGGATGGGAAATGGTGGCTTGAAAACAATGGAAGAAACAGAGAGCACGTGAATACTGAAAGACTGCGATTAAAAAAAACAAAAAAACTGTTGGCAATAGACAATAGTTAACTACAGATTTGACTGAGAACAAGATTTCTTGTAGAATCTTGATTGACCATTTCACAGTGAGTCCGAAGAGAAAAGGGAAAATACAAAGAAAGGGAGAGAGAGATAAAGAGAGAGATAAAGAGAGAGAGAGAGAGAGAGAGAGAGAGAGAGAGAGAGAGAGAGAGAGAGAGAGAGAGAGAGAGAGAGAGAGAGAGAGAGAGAGAGAGAGAGAGAGAGAGAGAGAGAGAGAAATACATCGTTGAACTGACCACATACGCTGGAAAAAGCTTAAAGCCACAACTGATTCAAGATCCTGGAAACCGCGGGGACTGGCGAAACGTGATCACCAACGCCCGTCCGCCCAGCACTGAACGAATGAGTGATGAGTCATCATCAGTAGAGCTACCACGATGTCAGACACGTGACTGAAACATCAGACTGTCTTCTTTATCATATTAAGTTTGTGAACACCGGTCATACAGAAACTAATATATACTTACATGTCGTTGTTTTTATGTAGGTGATTTTACCAGGGAATATACAACGGTGGTAACACTTTACTTTCCGTTATAATTTTAAAGCACTACTTTCTTCATAGGTCATCGCCATGTATAACGTTTTCTTAACGAAACGTTTATAGTTAACAAAGAAAAAATCCAACCATTTTTTGAGGAAAATACGGAAACGGTACCGTGAAAACTACATTGAACACCCATTAAAAGATCGCGCATACCTTGCAATCTTTTTATGGTACATTAACAATTGGTTATAAGCCATGATAAGCTTTACTACAAAGATCCAATGAATTTAAATTCTCAGTTAATAAAGCTATGTCAACGATTCACAAGGGTTGTGTTACAATGGATCACATTTCATTGTAACATCCCCGACAATGAGGAGGCTGACTGATAGGAATGTGGAAAGCTATCAATGTGATACAAGCATAACTTTAGAAGAGGCAAAGAGTTTTATCAGATCGAGATACAGAAACAAATGGGATGAAGAGCATCCAGGACACACAAAATGATACATATAACCAGCTCAACAGAAGAGAACTTCTTCTTTCTTCTGCGTTCGTCCTGAAAATGACGTTTGTTACGTTGTGTCGCCGTTTACAGCAACGCTGCGATATTTGCGCCTTTCAGCCCGACACATCCGGTTTCAGCATGACATTTTTGGGACGGGGTTAGTCTTCCTTCTTCAATACCTACTCTCTCAGCCAGACTGCAGTGATGCAGCCTGTTTCGAGGACCACCACTTGGAGGTGGAGTAGGGTCTTGGTCAGCCCTGGTTCGCTGACCCTGACGCAAGCAGTCAATCTATGAGTCGCTGACTGCATTTATCACTGTTGCTGCGTCTTCGGTCCCAACAGAAGAGAACAAGTGGTAATCTTCAGACTCCTCACTGGCTATAACAGATTGAGGTATCATCTATTCAACAAGCTTAAGATAGGAACTACCCATGAGTGTAACTGTGGTACTGAAACAATTACTGTTGCCCAGCATGTGAAGAACATAGAAAGCGCCTGGAACAGACATTGGCGATCATGACCCTCCATTCTTCTCTGTCTTTTGATAGTCGAATGAGGTTGTTGTTGCCCATGCTGTTGTTTGTTGCCCAGTTGTTTAAGTTTTCCACATACACCTTTCTCTGCCTTCCTCTTCCTCTCCTACCTGGTATTTTCCCACACAAGACTAATTCCTCCACTCCTCTTCTTCTGTTAATATGTCCCCTAAATTTCATTTGTCTTTTCCTGATGGTTATGATGAGCGATCTATTAACCCCACACACACACACACACACACACACACACACACACACACACACACACACACGCACGCACGCACGCACGCACGCACGCACTCACTTTGGCTTTTACCTGGTTGGCTGTGTGTAGGAGGATCTCACTGCGGACCCATGATAGGCAGGGGGAGGTGAGAAGTAGATCTGTGTGGGCCGTGAGAATTCCTTGGGACAGCCCAGAACCAGAGAACAGTATTTAGCTCTATATATTTGGCGAGCCTTTTTGGATCGCAGGGAATGCACAGAATGCCACGTGCTTCTTCCTCCTAGCTTGTGACCAGAAGTGATGATACTTTAAATGCAAGCCCAGCTGGAGGAACTGGAGTTCATGACTTCAACTCAAGACGTTAAGGAATGGTAGAAAAGTCTAGATTTATAGTGTACATAATACCAAGGAGTCTTCAACTTGGTATTGGCTGCAAAAGAGTGAAAAGCTCTGCAGCCCAAGTTAAACAACATATATAACTATATATATATATATATATATATATATATATATATATATATATATATATATATATATATATATATATATATATATATATATATATATATATATATATATATATATATATATATATATATATATATATATATATATATATATATATATATATATATATATATATATATATATATATATATATATATATATATATATATATATATATATATATATATATATATATATATATATATATATATATATATATATATATATATATATATATATATATATATATATATATATATATATATATATATATATATATATATATATATATATATATATATATATAAGGGGATTGACATAAGTCTTGGGCCTGACCATGAAGGACATGTCACAGAGAGCTGAAATTTTGTATAGTGTTTATTCCTTTTCAATATAGCCACCGTCTGAATTGACACACTTCTGCCATCTCTGCTTGACCTTGAAAAGACCTTGGGAGTAGAACACCCTATTTTTCAAACTAAACAAGTCATCACATGACAGTATAACCTCTTCATCGCTATCAAAATGATTTCCTTTTAGCTGTTTTTTAAGATTTGGGAATAGAAAAAAGTCTGATGGAGCCAAATCTGGAGAATATGGTTGGTGTGGAAGAATTTCAATATTCAAATCGTTGGCTACTAGCTGCACAAGCCGTGCTTTGTGAGAGGGCGCGTTGTCTTGAAGCAAAGGAAGATTTTGAGTGCGCGTTATCCCTCGTTTCCTGGTCACAACCTTTCTTAGTTTGGTGAGAAGATCTGCATAGTACTGTCCATTAACTGTGTTGCCACGAGGCAGATAATCTTTCAAAACGACACCTTTGCCGTCCCAAAAAACAGTCAGCATCACTTTTCCTGCAGATTTCTGCGCTCTCGGCTTGACAGGTGTTGGGGAGCCCGGAGTTTTCCATTGCATGCTGGCAATTTTGGATTCAAGGTCATAATGGTGTACCCAAGTCTCATCTACTGTCACCATGGTCTCCAAAATATTTTTTGACTGACACTTTTTGAGCAACTGTTGACAGCAATTTACCCTCGTTTGCTTCTGTTCAGATGTCAACAGTCGCGGAACCCAGCGTGCACACACTTTTCTCATGTTCAGTCTGTTGTGAAAAATTCTATAAACTGTTCTTTCATTTAGTTTTCCTCTACTAGCTATCTTCACAATTGTCATTTTTCGATCCTGGTCAATGATTTTCTTCACTCTTGTTGCATTTTCATCGTTGCACTCTGAGGCTGGTCTACCAGATCTTGGCAGATCAGCAACATTTGAGCGGCCGCACTTAAACTGTTGACACCAGTTTTTTACCGAAGTATATGAAGGACAAGAATCACGAAACACTGGTTCCATCTCCCTGTGTATTTCTGTAGGTGTTTTTCCCTGAAACATCAGAAATTTTATCCCAGCTCTGGCCTCCTTCTTTTCCATTGTTTTGTCAAATCTTTGGAGCAGCAGATCCGGTCAATAGGGTACATTGCGCCGTGCACCGTAGCGGGAAAACCCATTGAAGAAACAAACGCGTACTTCACACATTCAGGGCAAATATGATGAACTTTAAATGTGCCAAGTTTCATCTTCCTCCTGTGACTCCTTCATGGTCAGGCCCAAGACTTATGTCAATCCCCTTGTATATATATATATATATATATATATATATATATATATATATATATATATATATATATATATATATATATATATATATATATATATATATATATAAAACATGTGTACGTGTTGCGGGTTGTCTCCAATGCTCTGCAATTGTGGTCAACTAATGTCCAGAACTTCGAGTAACGGGATGAGTTGTCCAGAAGGTAACTAACTTCGCTTAAGATTACTCTTTGCAGATATATAAATAGAACAATGGTGCTTCTATTTCAGGGAGTCTCACATGGATTTTTAGAATGGCACATATAACAACTGAGTCACCTAACTTTGTTATAAATATTGTATTCTCCGCTCACTTCTGTGATAAATATACGTTTTGACTCGTGTTAAATGAGCCACCAGCTGAAAGTGATTCAGCAAAATATTAATTTATAATAATAGCTCCTTCAGTCATAACTAACTATGGGAATGAGTCTCTGAGGTGACTACACTAAGCTGCTTATTTTGCGGGCGTTCCTTTCGAAGCTTTTCTCCTCATTTCTGCATGCCGTGAGAGCTTCTTTTAGCCCAATCTGAGGTGGCACCGTAGAGCGCATCGCCACTTGGTGCGATCGGCAGCTTCATCTTCCCAGGTTGCTGGATTTATGTCCAGTGCCCCCATGTCTCTCTTGTACACAGCTTTGCACCGGTCGCCGAATTGTTCTCTCGCCTTCTTCCAGTTGTCCGTAGAAGCTGGCTTTCGAGATGCGACCATCATCCATGTGGTGGACATGACCAAGTCAGCGTAGTCTGCGCTGTCTAAGCAGTGTAAACATACCCCGAAGACCAGCACGTGAAAGCACCTCGATACACGTCACTCTGCGCTTCCACGAAACACCAAGGATGTGGCACAGACACCGAAGATGGAAGGCACCGAGTCTTCTTTCCTACTTAGTATAGGTTGTCCATGTCTCACTGCTGGATAGAAGTGTGCTTGTGATGCAGGCATTATATACCGCAGATTTGGTCTTCATGGTGAGTTTGAAGTTTCCCCAAACACGCGTTGTGAGGCGGGAAAATATGGATGCAGCTGTGCCAATACGGCTGTCAATTTCTGTGTCCAGAGAGAGTTTGTCCTTGATGGTAGACCCCAGGTATGTAAAGTGGGGCACCACTGCTAATTTATTGTTAAAATACAAATTTAATAGTTCTGTGTGTGTATGTATGTGTATACATGTTTTATATATATATACAGAATGAGTTATACGGATGCAGACATCATTTCACTCAATTCACTGATATACTCCAAGTATGGATTTATATTTACATGGATAACAAGAGATTTGTTTATGAAAAATTTGATCAACAGGTTTAAAATTAATACAATTTATTTGTCAAGAAAAAGATAATGTATTGTGTATCTTCCTGGGAAAATATTATAGTATGTTGAAGTTCTAACAAAGACAGTCCGTAAACTGTGCTAGTACTGGGTACATAGCTGACAATGTGGCGACAGTCAGTTCTAGTTCAGTCACTGCTGGTACCCCGTGAAGTTTTGACTGTTCCTCCTCCTCAAGTCAGGAGTCAAGAGGCGTGACAGTAGTACGTTCCTTGCGTTGCAGGAGTAACCGCCTCAGATTTAGCCTCTTCGAGTGTCCTCTAGATCCGTCTGTTAAAGATAGTGTTCGGCGTCGAATTCTGGTAGCGAGTACCCGAAACTAATAGGTAGATTAATTATACCTCTCGTAAATATTCTGTCTCCTAAAGTAAACATCAGGCGACATCCGCTCTCCCCCACCATTTCATTTCCCTCTGTATGTCTTTGATGTACCAGAGAATGAATTCTCAGTTCATCGAGATCGACGAAAGAGCGCCAGGAGAGCGGATGAAAACAAATGCATCATTTTCAAATATACACATACACAACAAATCTGACATAACGTTGTTGATATACAAATATACACATATACCATGACGTAATGATCATCTGCTTTATGCTGTCTGTGGGACCTTGGGCTACCTCTGCTATTGGTTCCTTGTGAGGAAATCCATTTGAAGTAGTTTGCACTGGTAGTTTATGTGGCAGGTTATTTAATATGGTGAGGTTGCCAGCCTTATTACAACTGTATATCAATAAGCAATTCATACATGTTAAAGGCAAATATAAAATAGGCAAATGTACACGTTACAACTTACCCGAATAGGTTTAATAATATACCCCGACTTTGATGCACAGGTGGGCTGATAGAATGTCGTACAACTATTTGAGATGCAATCTTTCCCAATCTTCTTCTTTGATCCATAACCGCCAACCGCCAAAGCAGTCAGTGGCCGTCACGCCTGGTGGCGTATTGTAGGGCAGCAACAAATTGATTCCACTTTGCATGGTCGGCTGCCATCCTTCGTACAGTGCCACAACTCTGGTTCATTCTTTGCATCTCGCCTTCCACAGTTCTCCGCCAAGTTGTTTTTGGTCGGCCTCTCTTTCGCTTTCCCTCAGGGGTCCATAGCATAGCTGTTCTTGTGATGGTATCAGGGTCCCTTCTGAGGACGTGGTTAACCCAACTCCATCGTCTGCCAGCTATGATGGTGTGCATGTCCTCCTGGTTACTCCGAATAAGTAGTTCTTGTTTGCTGATGGTGCTTGGGCAAAAGATTCGGAGAATTTTCCTTAGGGAGATTGTGCGGAAGGAAGACAGTTTCGACATTTCCTTCTCTGTTACTCTCCAGCCATAGAGAAGCACAGAAAGTACACTGCTCTCATACAGTCTTAATTTTGTGTCTGTGCTGTACTGGGAAGACTTCCAGGTGTTGTTGAGACTAGCAAAGGCTGTTCTCGCTTTATTCATACTGTTGTTAATAACCTTGCTTGTTCCGCCGTCAGGTGGTACTATGCATCCTGGGTAAGTAAATGTGTCTGTCTGTTCTAACTTCTGGTTCCTTACTGTTATTGGCTCAGGATTGCCCACATTTAGTGTCATGACCTCTGTCTTTTTCAGATTGATGTTCAGGCCAACCTGCTGGCCATACTTATTCAGTCTATCGGTTTTTTCTTGAATGTGTTGATGTGAATGTGCGAGAAGTGCAATGTCATCTGCATATTCCAGGTCTTCCAGTGTAGAAAACGTTGTCCATCTAATTCCTCTTGGACTGCCCTCTGTTGTCTGGCGCATCACCCAATCTATGGCTGTCAAAAATAATGTTGTTGATAAGGGGCATCCCTGTAGTACTCCTGTTTTCACTTCGAAAGTTACATTACTCAATCCAACACTGCATGTAAAGTTAGAATAGAGGCTTTTTATGATGGAAAAATGCGGCTGGGAATTCCATAAGCCCTCAGTATTTTCCATAGGCTGTCTTTCCCATTGAGGTAATATTAATTGCTGTTTGGCAACTATTTGCTTTTAACACAAGGCAGATTTACAGGGGTCATGATTATGAACACCTTTATCCAATAATAGTTCTGGCAATTTCACACAAGCTAATACTTATTCTGGCCCTAATCACTCCCTATAAAATCTTCTATCTGTCACCTTCTGGTATGGTCTCGTTGACAAAGATTGGAAAATGCAGCGGGGAAACTTCAAAACGCTCCAGGTTTTAAAGTTGAAATTGCGCCCACGCAAAATGTAACCTTGTGAGGTTCTCTTGGGTGAAACACAATCACAATTTAGTTTAGGTTGCATATAATTTTAATAACAATCGTAAGGTAAGGAGTCTTATTTTCGTTTATTTTCCTCCTTCCCGTCACCATGAAATATATATTTACATGCCCATATAAGATTTTGCACTTTAAGTGTTGCATTTACCGGAACCGTTATGTCATATTCTTTGTCCTAATTCCACAATCTTGTAAAGATTACTTGCCGTAATCATTACGTGATATGTCTAGTGTCCAGATTGTTACAATCAATCTATCCTTGGAATTTGCATTGTCTGCAAATTCCACCCACATTTAATCTTTAATTAACCCAATCTGGCCGGAAATACTTACACAACAATACCTCATTGCTGACAAATATACTCCCAGACTATCGTCTTATCTAACAATTGCCCCAGTCGTGACGGAAGCAATACTTGGTTCTATCAGTAGCTCGTCTGTCTAAACAATACAACTAGCGTCAATGGGCCTACTGAAGGTTGATTTAATTCTATTGTTCCATCTGGCTAGGATGTCCACGATCAAAGGATAACATGACGTGTGCATTCAAACCTAAAACGTGTGGGTTGTGTTGAGGTTAAAGATAATATCGGTAGATGGAGGCGTAAAAGTAAGATAATGACCGGATAAAGAGAAAAACAGGATTGATCGAATGAATACTGACCGAGAGGAGTGTAGAAAGACTAATTGGATGAACGGATAGAACGTTTTTTCGTCTCAGTATGTGCTCGCGTGCATCGTGAAAGAGTCAGCAAGAATCCCAAATATAATAACTATTGTGGTACTCAGTAGCAACAACACACAGCGGCTAACAAATATCAAATATATTAACAAATTTTAGTTTCAGCTTGTAGTAACGTTAGACAGTTCTTTATGAATGAGTTATTACTAATTGGGACTAATGAGAAAAATAAGAATTATTGTAATTTAACGTCCCTTTCTTTCCTCTTAAGCAAATGTCATATTTTGTTTATCTTTTCAAGGTTTAATTTAAAGTTTCCTCTCATTAACTCACATCTTTCTTTGATTCATTTTTCTTCATCTTTTATCTACTCTTGTGGAGCCTGGTAAATTACCACTACACGCCTACAACACTACATCTGGTTCCGGGCAGGAAGAAGACCAAGAGGCAGATATATAGACAATATTACAGACATCCTACAACGATGCAGGCTCACATCAGCCAACGTGACACACATGGTTCAAGACCACAAACTTCATCAGCTCTCTACTACGATTCACGGCAATAGTTAAAGAAAGAAGAATAATCTATTCTTGTTCAGTTCACTCTTTCAATCAGTCTTTCTTTCAGAAAACAGTCGTTAAGTAAACACAGCTTTCTGATTATGTTACCAGTATAAACAAGAGTGTGATATGTCAGTAAAAAGAAGAGTCATTGACAGAACATCAGGACAGTTCTATTAGAAAGTGTTTGTTCCCCTGGTGTGGAACTTGCAAGTTGACCCCAAATAATTCAGTAACAAAGAATAAGCTGATAGATATCAAATATTCTTGCTGAAATGGATTCAACATAGCTGTGCATTGATTCAACTGTATGAATATTATTTTAGTGTATGCCTGCGGTGTAAAAGTTAACATCGTAGAACATTGACTGCCACAAGATTTGTCGGCTATTTATCAGACTTCCAGCGTTTTTCTTTCCCCAGAAAGCGTCTCATGTTACAGGAAATTCTATACAGATCGTTACATCATGATCGTTACATCGTCGGACAAGTATTTCGGCCCTTTAATCTCATTTACAAAGTCTAAGGAAGGTGGAAAGGGGGGGGGGGAGCATCCTTGTGGCATGACTTCCTGAGGAGTAGACCTCGTGCTTGCTATTTCAGAAACGGTTGTTTTTATTCCATCCATCGTTATATCCATCGTGTGGGGTGTCTAATACCAGCTGGTCTTAACACCCTACACACCTTTTTCTAAGGTCACACTTTCCACTCCTATTCTATTTTGACCCTTTCCGCTCTTATTCAATTTTCTATTTCTCCATAGCCCATAAATTAAACGAATTTTTTAATTTTTTATTAAATATTTATTTATCTCCCATTCCTTCTGTCCTCCTCTATTTCCAGTCTTCATTATTATTACGTTTTGGTAGTTTCTTGTTCAGGTTCTTAGTATGTACTGTTTACATCCGGAAGTGGCAGTCATTTCATTTCCGAGTGCCGCGCATTCTCTCTTCGGCAGGGGCGTTAGATCTTTGCTGCCTTTAGGGAAGTACCCATGTTTTATTTGTATTATTTTTATATTTAATTTTATTCTTATGTGTCTGTTAAGTCATATTTATTAAGGGGAGTTAACTGTTAAAAGATTTGTAGGTACGGGTCGGTTTTTTGTATACGCCTCTGTAAGCACACTTTTTGTGATGAGATGAATGCTCGGTGATTTCTTTTTAGATTTTGGGGTTACTTATATACCCACAACTCTATTGTACATTAGCACACACCGCTAAAACACTTTTATGACCCTGTGTAATTCAAGATTCTAAGTTTGTTTGTACTACTTTCTCTGTTACCCTCGCTTGTGTAACGGAGGAAGGTTTGATTAACATCGTACAAGGGTCGGAAGTTTACACGGCCACATTTGATAAGTTAAAATTTAAATTGACTGTTACCTGTCATAAAATCTTACCTTTACCAAACAGAGATTTTCATTTGTGTTTTTTCACAGCACGGCTTTTGCATGAGAAACAGAGTTGCTATATTGCTTGATTAAGCGGTTACTTGTCAACACCTTGTTTAAGTGCCTTGCGAAAGATTTCCTGTTCCAGGTGAAGCCTACCGGCAGTTTAACGCCAGTAGATTTCTTAGTATCTTCGTGCTCACAAGAGGTGCCAAGACCATTGGAGTCTTCCTTACTATGCAATTCATTTAGGATAGTAGATAACATTGTATTGTAGTATAGTATAGTATATTAGATAGTATTGTATTAAAATATGATAAAAATTCTTTAGGATAGTATGTTGGTTCAGTTTCATGCACCATGTCATTACCATGTTATTTTATATGACTCTGTTCTGATAATGTATCATGTCATTACCATATTGTTCTTATGCTATTGTGTTTTGATAAATGTTGGTCGTATAATATTGTAAAGATGATTCCATTTACCGCTTAACTTGTTTGCGATACATTCCGGTATTGTATTTTTTTAAAAGAATATGAAGACAAGAAAAAAGATATTTTTTTTCTGTGTCCAGCGCTTGATTGTGCGCTAGGGATAACTATGTATGGCGATGTTTGTGCATTGAAGGGGTGTTTTTTTCTGATGTTGTAATGTATATTTCTTTGCCCAGCGCTTTATTGTGCGCTAGGGGTAACGGTGTATAGCGATTTTAGTACATTGAAAAGGTATTTTTTCTGGGGTTGTAAAGTTTATTAACTTGGTTATCATGCGTATTATGCTAATTTTAAATGGTAACTGGTTATTTGTTCTTTGCTATAGATATGCATTATTTAACTTATTGTTTAGCATGATATATCATTGTTTGCTTTCGTTTATTGCTGCTCATTCTTCTTGTACTTCATCTTTTATTTTCACTTGTCACTTAGTATTTATACCTAGTCTATACTTTACATACTTCATATTTCGTTGAATTTGTTTATCTCCGTATGCTTATCTCATTATCTTTCTATACTTCATGTCTTACGTTACACTTACTTCTATCACTCGTTTGTTCATTTTTGTTGTCATGACTTAACATAGTTGTAATCCTTGTGGGTAGATATAGAGATTCCATCGACCTCGATATTTTTTGGTTCCTTGCACTTTTCAAAAAAAAAGTTATCATTTTTTTTCCCCTGGGGTCGGTGTAGTCTGTTAAGTCATGTTTATTAAGGGGAGTTAACTGTTAAAAGATTTGTAGGTACGGGTCGGTTTTTTGTATACGCCTCTGTAAGCACACTTTTTGTGATGAGATGAATGCTCGGTGATTTTTTGAACGCAGCGCTACTGACTAGCTGTTAGCTTGTTTTAAAAAAAAATATGATAGGAACCTGGTCGAAGGTTCTATGGAATAGTTGGAGGGGGGAAAAGCGGATGAGTCCAGCTCACATCTCAAGCTGCGTGTTAGCGCTTGAATTAATTCTTATAGACTGAACTGTTTTAAGCAACGGAGATTGCGGGGAGTGTTGTGCGGGCATAGCTTGGAGAAGGTCGTTCCTTCTCGCTAGTGTGTCCCGGAGTATTTGTGTTTTTCTATGAAGGGAATTTGATAACTAAAGAGGATAATGTTTTGAAGTAAAGATGAAGAGATTATTGTCGGGAATGTTCTTTCTCCCAGGAGTTTATGGATTATTTTCTAAGGGATATTAACCAGATGCCAGGGAGTACGCCGGCATTATATATTTTAAGCCATTGTATGCCGCTGTGTAAGCGACCAGTGATCATCATCACTTATAAAGATATTGTTGTAAACCTTTATGAAACGTGAGCTGCTGTGTTCTGCAGCCTTTGTATTTTAAGTTGTGTACCTGTAGCCAAATCTTTGGATATTGCTTTAAAGGGATTTATGCTATGAGTTACTGCATTCTACAGCCTATTGAGACAGCGATGCACGTCCTTTGTTTGGATGACTATTTATGCTGTATGTTTACGAAATGAACTTACTTATCTGATCCACCATGATTTGCTATGAAGTGTCGTCCTATATTATCATGATGTTTACGTGACTGTGGCGTAATAAACTATTTAAACGTTACCATTCGTTGCAAAATTTCTGGAATATTACGTTTACTGTAGTGTGTGGTTACAGCTTGTGTTGGTATGCCAGAACCTTTTTTACATTCGCGTTAATTGACAGTCACTCACTCACACATCAGTCGGCCACCCGTAAGCCCGATCTCACTGACTCTGTCATTGTCAGTCCTTGTTGTACCACACCATCCACCAGAAACATTCCACCACTATCAACAGTAATTGAACATAATATGTACCACTATATCAAACCCTCAACATAGTGGTAACAGTGTCCTATCTAGCCCTCACTTTCTTTCTTTCCTTTCCCTGACTAAGGCCTTGTGGCTATTTTCTTTTTATTTTGTCCTCGTAAGACGAATCACCTTTTTTTCGATTTTTTTTTCATACCCATCCTTTTTATTGCAGGGGATGTTGGCCCTAACCTACGCTCATAAACTGTAGAAAGATATGCTATCTTATGCTGATCCCTAGTGATCCTTTAGTCATGGAGAAACTTTGCAGAACTACAAGACTTCCGCCGACATAGATCTTTATTAGATCGATGAGACTAGTCGTTCTACCAGGCCTTGATACATAGGTAAATAAATATTATGCCTCATTGAATATTTTTCAGGCACTCGTAAGAAAAAAAAAGGAGTAGAAATTAGACAACAGAAAAGCTACAGAAGTGATAGGCTAACCGGGGACTCGAACCTAGAACTATTCGAACGGCACCATCGCCTTGCTACGAGAGTGAGACATAGTGAAGTTGTGCCAACTAACTGCGTCAAAAACGACTGTTTAGTGAATTCAGTAGTGAAGAAACCATAGTTTGTTAATGATGACGTTCGCAATGATGTTGTAAAGTATCCTGCGCTCGCGACACGAAACACTCACAAACTACCAGTAACGCATCTTTCACTCACGGCAAGAAAGACTCATAAATCACCATTTTACATCTTAGACATACGACACTATAAACTCACAGATTACCATATGGCATCTTAGACATACGACACTATAAACTCACAGATTACCATATGGCATCTTAAACATACGACACTATAAACTCACAAACTACCATATAGTATATTAGACATACGATATTATAAACTCACAAACTCCCATATAGTATCTTAGACTCACGGCAAGAAAAACTCACAAACTACCAGTGACGTATCTTACACTCACGGCAAGAAAGACTTACAAACTCCCAAATATAGTATCTTGGACAAGCGACACTATTCACTCACAAACTACCATATAGTATCTTAGACTCACGGCTAGAAAGACTCACAGAGTACCAGTAATAAATTAAACGTTATGTTCCTTATCTCAGTCTTTTTTCGTCTGCCAGTCACGTGCAAATAATAAACCTCTAACGGAATATCGAGTAACTTCCTGTCTCGGACATTGCCGCCCAATTCTTTCCGTAACTGGCCTGTAACTGTATTTTTTTAAAAGTAGTTCCATAGCAGATACTGCCGTGGGGAGTGAAGTGTTAAAGACATCACCATACTAGCTCCAGCATCGAGAGGTGGAATGACCAGTTCCCTCCCTCGCTGTTTTTCCTTCCCAAACTCAAAGAGGAGAGTCAGGTTTCCATTTACAGCTGGGTAGACTGGAGGGTGTCGGTACCGTGATTCTAACCCGGCATCGTTGCCGCTGGAGAGACCACTCTGTCAGTCGGACGCTAATAGACTGCAATAATCCATCATGCTATAGCATCTTGATCCCTGTCGTTCCCGGGAGTCTGCGAAGAATCAAGGAAAGAATCGGGCTATTGCTGTCTTACGCGTATCACAAAAGGTAATACTAAGTTTTGCACTGGTCTGGCAACCTCACAGTGCAAAGCAAATATCTACGGACGCCATCGCTGCAATAGCTTTAATGTAGGTTTCCTTTTAATCAGCTACAGTGGCGGCTCTAAGCTTCAGACGGTACAAACCTAAAAATGATGATCAAATGATAATGTCTTTATCAGTTTTCATAAGCTAATTTTGATTCAGTGGTAGTTTTAAGCTAGCCATATGTCTGAAGGATAACGAATGAATTCAAGAAGTTCCTTTGTCGTTTTTACGATATTAAGTGGAAGGGCATTCAGTTCGTTCTATTCTTGTTTTTCTATTTTGGGTTTGAATTTTGCAAACGAGATAGTCTCTTCAGGCAGCAGCAACTGTGGCGTTTCTTCGAGTGGTGAGTGTATGAGGTTGAAGCTTGTTCTCCTCAAGTAAATTTTTACATAATTTATGTTCTCTCGTTGTGTCTTGTTTATTTTTAAGTCATACGTTTTAATTGTTTAGGCAGTTTGTGATGTTTAGTTTCATCTTCCTTACTGCCACATTCTTCTAGGGGTTAGTTTTGAGGTATTATGAAGGTTATGTTTAACACGAACAATGACCAAGTATTACACTGAGGAATAATTACATTAGCTCACGGTGTACAGACATTTATTTACTCCTGACAATGTCGTGAAACAATGTCATGTTGACATTGCCAACAGCAATGGGCCAACACTCACTTTGACCGTTACACTTTATGAGTTCAATAGATAATCGACATATTCTGTGTAAATCCGTCGCAGTCCGTACATTGAGTCATAATCATTATTATCCAAGTAACATCGTCCATGGTTTCCAATAAAGATATAGATACTATCGACACATCTGTCACTGGTTGCCTCCCCTTAGCTCTGCAGTAGTGCTGCAACAGTGGCCAAAACTCAAGAGTAACTGATGTGGGTCTTCAAATGTGTCTACCTTTGCATGAGATTACTCGTTGTAGATAGAAGGATAATGATGCTTCTTCCTCCAGGGAATCTCACAAGATATTCAGAAAAGTGAGAACAATGCTGCTTTGGCTGAGCACGTTAACTCTAGTATCTGCCGTCAACTTTTGTGAAGGATTATGTAATATAATTGTAGCTCGTACAAGCCCCCCGCTGAGTTAATTCGGTGAATTTCCTCTTATTATTATTGTATAGCTCTTTTTTAGTGTATTTAAGAAATGGTCTGAGCCATACGGTTGTAGTACATTAAAATGATTAAATCAACTTTAGATATGTCTTTATACAAGTAACTAATTTAATAATCAATTATGTTTCAACAGTTTTTTAAAACATGAATAATTAATTAACAAAAAATGCTCATCATCAATGATGCTATGTTGATTTATATAAGAGGTCACTTCGCAGCTTTTATTTGACCTTAGCTGCCAATGAGGTTTCTGCTGCAGCTGATGTTTGGGTCTTTGCAGATGGAGGACTGGGTCACTTACGTCCCTGGTCAATGTTGTAGGGCACAGCACGTTCCCAGAAGCGTCAAGAAGTGTTTCCGAAGTTGGTCCCGCATCTCTAAGACCCTTCTGATGATTGTGTCTAGGTCGACTTCAGGCCACTTATACCCTCACTAGTTCCAGAGATAGTACCCTCAACTGGTACCACCAATCCAATCTTTACGCTCACAGACTGTTGGCTCAGAGAAATAGTTTAAGGCAGCTTGACGATGCCTTTTACACGTGGTTTTGGGTGTCGTTATTTTAGCAATAAGTTCCCACTTTTGACTTTGTGTTACAGTTACCTCAGATTCCTGCTTTCCGTGTTAAAATGGTAGAGTTTTCCTGATCCTTAAGTCCTCAGAATGCTCAAACAAGGTCCTGTCTGGTACTATTCTTAACTCTGGCAAGGTCTAGTTGCCTTCTTTGCGCGAGGTGAATTTTCAGTGTTTTAAACTGACTAAAGTGTCAGGTTATATTGCCCCTTTCGTTCCTGGCACTTGTTGTTTACTATTAGACCAGGCCCCAATCAGAAATGTGGTGATTCCTACATCTCGAATGCCGGCCAATAGTTTCAAAACCTGTGTAGTTTGGTGGGGTAATTCAAAATATTTCCACTATAAATTTATTTGCGTTAATGCAAAGGTCATGTATTCCAAAAATGGAAGTGAGATTTCTGAACTATTCTCGTCAGTGATTGTACATAACCTCTTACTTTTATCTCAAGTAATATCTTCGTAATAATTCTGCCAGAAGCTAATTACAACATTCCGTCAGTCAAGTGCGTGTCTGTAATATGTCTGCAGACGGGTAATTTATCTCCCGGCGCGCCTTAGGTAAACACAACGCTCAGTCTTTATGCGAAACTGACCGGGCCCATCTGGGGTTTTACCTGTGCCTAATCTTAGCGAAGTCGAGAAGCTTAAAGCAAACATGACAAATTATCACTGAAGGGAGTGTAAAATTGATAAGAAAAAAGCTAATATCTGCTTAATAGCAGAGAAATAAATGAGTCGACCATTAGAAAATTGCGCGTAATCAAAATATAACTGACTACTGCCGGAGAGGAGAAGAATTCGACCCAATAATTCCTTCACAGCATCCAAGAATATCACATATGAATAACTAAGCGGACATTAGCGACACATTTTAAAACATATCCATCGCGGACGGCTACACAAAACGATCGCTCCTCGTTGCCGTGTGAGAGAATAACCTCGAACGTCACATTTACCTGTGCCATCTATAATTCATTATGTGCTCTTCACTTTAGTTTTTTTCACCTCTGACAGTATTTGGTATTTTCGATTCATTGTTTACACTCCCTTTCCTCAGCTCATGTTGTGTCGGTACTCCAGCGACCATCGTTTGCTGATTAGGGTAATCAATTCCTTTCGTTTGAACCCATATTGACACCTACGATCGGTAGAGAGAAGTGTGGTTTACTAATGTGTAACACATATTCCTGCCAGACCGTGCATGGATGCGGCCGATTAATAAGTAAACAACTTTGGGATGACCGAAGTCAGTTATCTTTTAAACTGGTAATAGACCTGTCTGACCAGTTTGTTAATTGTTTACTAAACCGGATAACTGAAATAGTCCTTTCCAGACAGACTTGTCGGAAGAATAATCATCCATCTTGAAAGAGATTAACTGTGACAAATTTTTAAGCCGTGAGTGTAAACATGATCGATAATAGACGACATACCATGTATGGTGAGTGTAAACAACATATTTATTTGTGCGTTTGTTATGCAGGAATTTTTTTGTGAGAGAAAGCAAAATATACGCATCTTGCATGCTATTGGCCTGGCAGTTGACGTAAAAATACAACATTTCTGATTCGAGCCTTGTCATATAGTAACAATCTGGATGTGGGCCGAATGATGCCTTATAACTTAGTGCGTTGTGAGTTTACTACACTGGGAAATTCAACTCGCCAAGAAGACAGTCAGACAAGCCAAGGTAAGGATCAGGATTTCACTTTAAATGACTGGACAACGTGTTAGAGCATCTCGTGGAGATATATCCCAGGAAAACTCTATCTTCATTAATACAGAAAGCGTAGAATCCTGGAACCTGAACAATAAGTCATAGTGGGTATATTGTAAAGTAACACCCCAGACCACGTGTAAGAGGCATCTTAATCAAGCTGCCTTAACTATTTCTCTGAGCCAGAGGCCAATCTGCATTTCCAAAGAAATTTAGGGTAAGTTGTACATTTCAAATTCTATATTTTGCATTTATTAACATGTGAAAAATGCTAGGGATGTCCAAGTCATACGAGGCTAGTGTGGTGGATTTAGATGTTATGACTTGTTGTTGTATATTTCTATTGTACTGAATGAGGTCAGCTGTGAAGGCCCCTGAATCTAACAATTATTAGGGTGAGTTTTCAGAGTGCCTTTCTGCTACCACCTTATGATCTCATTCAGACTTATTCTTGACTAGTATGTCTGATAGCTACGTATAATGTCTAGGGTAATGTAAAGTGTGATGTAATAAACTGACAACAAATACAACTAAGAACTCTTTGAAAAGTATTTAACAACACCCAGAGTTAAGTTTAAATTGAGTAATTTTTTGTACAATTTATTGTTCCAGTATCACAATTTTGTGTATACTGGAATATTGAAACTCAAATAATAATGCAATGTATTTACATGAAATTGATTCAATTTACAACTGAGTATCTTATTATTCACAAATTTAATTAACCGTGTCACTCTGGAACAGTGTTAGTTTACTCTTGATCCTATGAATGGGTACTGTTAGGAAGAACGTATGAGTTCATCACAATCTGAATAATTTATTAAACACTTGGGAAATGAGAGTAATTTTTGGTTTGATCTATCAAATGCCTGCAGACACTGGCTTAACTTTGTGGCTTCTGATGTACAGGATGAGGTATAGTCACATCACCAGCTTCCACTACCAAGTCAGGATTCTGATCTTGAAAGAGAACAGGGAGGCACACAGTTGATGCTTCCTCACTTCTTTATAATGCAGAAGAATATTCAGATCTCAGTTGACCTGGGCTCACTTCGATTCAATGATGAAACCCGCATCAGAGAAATATTAAACACTAATAGTTTGAATTGAGATAATATGGTCAACTCCAGATCTCTTGCTGTGC
This sequence comes from Oreohelix idahoensis, assembly GCA_024509875.1. Taxonomy (NCBI): domain Eukaryota; kingdom Metazoa; phylum Mollusca; class Gastropoda; order Stylommatophora; family Oreohelicidae; genus Oreohelix; species Oreohelix idahoensis. The sequence goes on from JAMPIV010022027.1 coordinate 22,230, forward strand.
AGAACAGCTAAGCCAAGACAGTACTTTTATTATGCTTTTAAACAACTTTAGTGTCGAAAATCTCTATCACAAGTGGCCGCGAACACTACTATCAATTAGTTTTATTCCTCCCTTAGTATATTAGGCTACAGCCAATCAGGTACCGTTTGGCTTTTAGCGTCCTTATATTCAAACTCGAACTAAATTTTCAAATCTAGGACTAACTTCCCCCTTTTTTCCACCACAGGGCAAACTGAGAAAGATTCAAGTCTGTTCGTCCATCTGTCTTCGTCAATATCTCGGTTAGTTCCTAACAGTTTATAATTCTGACCAATAATTAGTGATCCTGTTGTTACCTGTCACACAGTGATTAAATTTTTATTCTTGTATTCATTATATTCAATATTATCGTTTTTGTTCTTCATTTCCTCAACTAACATATTTTTCTATCTTGCCAATTCAAATTTGTAAACACTAACTCGTAGTACCACCAACTATGCTCCTTCCCTTCCCCGTTCCATACTGTATTTTTTCAAAATATTCCACGTTAATCGTAATTTTTTTTCTTTTCTTTAAACTGTCGTTCTCATTCATTACGAGACAACGCTTGTAGTAATACGTCACAAAAGCGACAAAGTGCTGTCTGTACGCTACAATTGCACTACTTTTTTCGCTTGAAATACGTGTGTGTATGTGTTTTGGTTGTCTCGCGTCCAATCAGTGTGGTAATATACATTCGCATCTGCGATACAGAAAAAGGGGTTTTTCTATCGTATTTTTGAAACAAGCTACGATATCGGCTTGCACTATCGTCTGCTCGGCTCGCGACGACCAAGCAAAACCAAACGTTTGTCGAAGTGTAGCATTGCTCTCTCACTCTTATGCTTCTTTTTATTCTTTCCCCGTTTCTGTCTTACTATCCTCTCGGAACAACTAGGCTTTGGTTTTGTGTCAAAATATGTTACGTTAGTGTCCCAAGGTCGAGGCATAAAATCTTAGCACTGACTTGCGGCATAGGAGACACTGTTCTCCATAACTTCGCTATTTTATTCCTATGTTATTTTTACACTTATAAACACTATTTATATATATATATATATATTTCGAGCGGTGAAATCTCGGACATCATCACAACTAGCAACCTCAGCATATAGAATGATGATTTCATGAACCACTACTGCAAGAGCTGGTGACGCTTTATGCGGGTTTCTCATAAAGAACCAAAAGCAGAGGTAGTCCGAAGTTCCATACGGAATATGGACTGGATGATGATAGAAATGATCTACATACTTATTATAGTAACCGTTTCAACCAGTGCAAATATAAATGTAAACCTGTTCAATATAAATGATATGGATATTTTCCGCTCACTAAGACTAATATTAATGCCCAGAGATGGTAAAGTTCTCAAGCAGATGGGATGGTGGAATGAAGGCGGAGGGACACCCAATTTTTGTGTCAGGAAACCCAATACTCAGAAGCGTATTTGTTTCTCTCTTATTTCATGATACTAGTCGGTGGTACCAATTGTCCCGAACATTGGGGGTGTTATCTGTGGAACAAGTGAGTGGTATACGTGGCCTGCAGTCAAAGCTAGACACCTACATCAGACGGGTCTTAACAGACTCTGGCCAATCTTCGCAATTACGCCACGATACTACGAGGAACGTGTTACAGCCACAAGACATGACCAGTGACGTGACTGAACCAGTCCATAACCTGCAAAGAACAAGCATCGGCTGGAGCAGAAACCAACCGACATCTTACTGGCAGCTAAGTACCCATTCAAAGCTGTCAAATGAACTCTCCATTTTCAAATCAGAAAGACATTTTCAAATCAGACCATCACCTGTGAGGAAATTTTATAGACTCTATCTAAACTCACCGCACCCTTATTTATTTTACAATTGTTAACGATAATTGACTATAAAATGTTGTTATCTGTAAATATACAAATTTATAGTTGATTTAGTCATTTTGGGTGAACAGCACCCGTATGTCTCAGTCATTTAAAACACTTATAACAGAGCTGTTTAAGTAATATTTTACTGAGTTAAATCAGTTCGGGGATCATCAGAACGAGCAAAATCCTAACTCATAGAAGGTCAGGAAAGATAAAAAGTTTACACGGCCTGGATCCTATCATGTCTTTGAAATTACACTTTTTACACTCTCATCTGGATTTCTTCCCTGCAAACTGCGGTGCTGTCAGTGACGAGCATGGGGAACGATTTCATCAGGACATTACTACCCTCGAAAAAAGGTACCAATGGAAATGGAATGCAGCAATGCTAGCAGACTATTGTTGGACCCTTTTGAGAGATGCTCCAGAAACTCATTACAAGTGACAGGCAAAAAGGCGTCGCTGTGAATCATTTTCTCTATGAACATTATTATCATATGGTATGTATATGCAAATGTGCAAAACTTGTTTTATAGATATTTAAAAAAACTAGAGCTAATCTGGTGTTTTAACGGCCATTTTCATATTCAGCAGCCCAAACAACATCAAGGTGACTGTCGTAAATGTTTGATAGGTTTGAAAGATATTTATGGTCCCGCCTGAGTAGAGTGGGTGGTGATAAGTACGTGAGAAATAAAGGTGTGATAAATAGATTTCACGAGTGAATAGTTTAAGAAGAAGATCTGTCTCTGGAATGAGAAGTTTCTCTAATCCAGCCATCTATACGACTAACTTTTAGTATAAGACAATCTTGCCCTCCAGATATATGTAAATATAAATTTAACTACACACACACACACAATTATGTGACAACAAGACACACAAACATGAAAAACTATGGCTAATTGGGTATGGGTCTGACCAACACACAAAGGTAAGTTCTTTTGTTGTTTATTATCACTAATCTTTACAACATCGAATATCTAAAGAAAGATCAAATAAAATCAGAATTACATGCATAGAAAATTTACAGAATACATGTGCCCTCCCCTTATGAGAAAAAAAGAACCCAACAAGTTAATAACCCCAAAGGTCAAATGTTAGCACTATGTTACAGCATAGACCATAAAGAAAAAAAAAGAACAAAGTTCCTACTAAATGCTATCCAGTAAGTAAACAATATTTAAGCAGAATCCAGATAATACAATTTTTCTGTAACAAAGAAAATATTCACTCTCTCTGACATACGTGGCCACTCAATCACGCTTACACTATTCTTGGTGAAGAAATATCTTGGACATACAATGTCTGAATATAGGTTTTTATCTTCCAAACTGGCCCCAGTCCCTCCTTTAATAATTAACTTTTATAAGGGGGACGCCTAATTTGGTGGTTTATTCCTGGGTAAACAAATGTCACTTCGAATAGCTAATGTAGCAAAACCGCGATCTGGTGTCCACAGTAAACAGTAGGCAATACTTCCAGTATATAGAGAAAACATCTGGATGCTAAAACTGTTAATTATGGTGATGATGGTAAATCCTATCGGCTGGCTCTGTGGTGAGTGCTGATTTTTAAACAGCGTAACTTGCTGGATAAATCCGCTGATACGACTGTCAAAAGTCAGATATTAATGTTATTTGTGTTACGCCACAGTGGACTGATAAAATAGAACAAATATCTGGGTATTGATAATGTCGCGAGAGGTTCAGATGTTATTAAATAAAAGATATTCTGGACAAAAAGATGTATCAGATGATACCAGGATAGTGCCAGATAAGAGACCTGTCTTATAAGAAATACCCCCTTCTCTGATAAGAGCAAGGGTGTATCGACAATAAAAGGTAGGGTCAAACTGTATAAACCTTCAAGAATGATGATAGTGTTTGTTACTGAAGGTCTAAGTGCTACCTCTCAAGATCCTACCTTGAATAATGGTTATTATTTTTGTATTGACTCTGCTAGGGGATTAATTAGTTAATTAAATATGTTATATATATATATATATATATATATATATATATATATATATATATATATATATATATATATATATATATATATATATATATATATATATATATATATATATATATATATATATATCCAACAGAACCTTAACTCAATTTAAATAATTAAGTAAGACTGATTATAATATCTATTTACAATTTTATTGATCCTATACCAGTTATCTTTTCGGTTAGGAAAATGATAAAGAATTCAAATGTTTTTACAAGATAAAATAAATAAACATGGAATGTCCATTTCCACCATAGTCAAATATGATATAGTTATATTTCAAATATTAATTATTTATACCACATTACTATATATATATATATATATATATATATATATATATATATATATATATATATATATATATATATATATATATATATATATATATATATATATATATATATATATATACTGAAGGACATTAAAAACGCACCACTATTATATATACTGATGCCAAGAAGCTGGGAAATAAAGAGTGGGAATGGATTTTCCCCGTGTTTGTCATAAGGTAAAGAGCGAATGGCTGCTGGAATGGAAAGTGCAGGATTCAACCCACGGGTTTGTGTACAGACTACACGAAAACAATGAAAGTTACACGTGCAACACGATTCCCAACAGCTATGACCCTGAAAATATGTACGCGTTGTGGCAGTATACTCGGTATAAAAAGGCCGTTGAGACAAAACACCCAGTACATGTGCTTGAAATACCACGACTATCTGAAAACGACGGCCAACGAGCCATTGGTATGTTGGAGACCGGAATGAGCTCGCGGGCCATTGCCAGAAGGATGAATTGCCACCACAGCACTATTGTACGTCTCAATGAACGTTACGGAACTATTGGCAGTGCCCGGGATAGACTTCGGAGTGGCCAACCACGAGTTACTACCCCTGCGCAAGATCGTCATATTGTGCTGAGTCACCTAAGGAATCGTTCTCTCCCGGCAAGTCAAACAGCCAGAGCAATTGTGGGTAGACGTGGGCAAGTCTCTCGAATGACAGTCATATGACGACTCAGAGATACAGGCCTTACTGCAAGACGACCTTATGTTGGGCCAAACTTGACTCACAGAAATCGCCAGCAGCGCCTGCAATGGGCAGAGCAACATGTCAGATAGACTAGACTGCAGTGGAATGCTGTCCTATTCACAAACGAGAGCAGATTCAACATACCCTTTGCTGATGGACGTATGCGGATTTGGCGACGGTGTGGAGAGCGCTTTGCAGATTGCTGTGTTCATCAGAACAACCGATTTGGAGGTGGCAGTATTCACATTTGGGGAGGATTCAGTTTTCACCATCGCTTGCCTCTTCACGACTTCCGTGGAAATGTTAATGCTGTGACATATCGAGATGAGGTTCTGGATGCATTGGTTGCTCCTGCGTTCACAAATTATCCAGACTTGCAGCTTCTCCTGCAGGATAACGCACGTGCGCACACCGCATACATTACGTAGCAATATCTATAGCAGCAGAACATTGTGACGATTGATTGGCCTGCCCTATCACCAGACATGTCCCCTATACAACATCTGTGGGACGAGCTTGGACGCAGAGTCTACAGGCAAGGTTCTCCAGCTAATATGCAACAGCTCGAAGCTGCTCTTACACGTGAATGGAACTTTATTCCCCGGAATTTCCTTCAGAGACTTGTGCGTTCCATGCGGAGCCGCTGCCAAGCTTGTTTGCAAGCACACGGTGGACATACCAGATACTGTGGATAGTGTGAATGAATTTTTTTATTGGTTGCATTTTTGGTTTTCTCCCTTGCCTGCACAAAATGCAATGAGTTTCATAACAATCAAATGTACAAATTAATGACTAGCTTGGATTCATAGGAAAATGAATAAAGATTCCAAATATGTAAACTTGTAAACACTTATATTTACATTTCACACTCTGTTCCTGGATTGTACAGGTGGTGCGTTTTTAATGTGCTTCAGTATAGTTATCACTTTTGCTGGACTGTCAAGTTAATACTTAGTTTAAAAAATCCTTCATGAGTCATCACTCAAACTGTTTTTGTTGTTATTAATATTTAGTTTATTATTTCTAAGTTGCTGGATAGGCTGATCAGTGGAATTGTGTTTCCACTTATCTCCAAAAGTGCGACGAATCCAACTATAGCCAGGATATCACAAGGTCTGGATCTCCAGGCTGGGAAATATAGGTTGTCTAGTTCTATGTATATTGAGAACGTTTGCAACACAGAGTCCCTCAGACGTAAATGTCTCGTACAATCTTAGTAGTTGCAGGATAAAACCTGTAATACAAATAATCACAACCCTTGTATGGTCCAGCACTATGCTATCCACACACACAATGGACGTAACAAATAGTTTCAGACATGGTGCTAACAATTGCACAGGACAATTTACCTCAATACCACTCACAACCAGTTCAATGTGATTACACTTTATTTATAAATCATACGTTAGATCCATTTGTCCATGATCTGCTTCCATACAATGATTTGGTTCAGTTCAGACTATTAAGTGACACCTTGATTAGTACATGTTAACAAATTCTATGATCCTTTCTCAATGTCCTGCTCAGTGTGTCTTTCCTTTAGGAAATACTCCTTCAAATACATTATTAAACCTACAGTTGTATTTTTGCCATAATTCTCAAATATTCTACACGTTTCCCAATGCTGGCTTTCGTCTCTAACAGTCAACACATGCTTGTGTTCAGATGGCAATACTCTCGTCCTGTAAGTTTTTTTTTCTTACACACTCAACACACTTACGAACACACAAGTGGATTAATCACAAGAACATTACATAAAAATATACATATACTTGTATATATTCTTTCTACCCTCAGGCAATACACATAAGCTGTAACAGGCTGTCGAAAGGTATTTAGGTCTGCTATGCAGATGCAATGGCAAAATATTGGACAGCACACTTTTGCCGCTCTCATCTGTATTAGTGTTTCAAAAGGTTGTGGCTCCAAATAAACCAAGTTCAAGGACTTTCATACCGTCATTCCCACCGTATCGGAGAACACGACCAAAAACCGGTCTTAGGAATCTAAAAACGAGGCATCTTTTTCCTACTAGTTCAATGTGCAAAATTTTTAACATTTATTATCTCTCTTAATTCTGAACCGATTTTGATCATTTAAAGTTAGAAGTATACTGTGAATTTATATCTACCGTTCTATCTAATAATTGTTCAGTTAGCAAAATGCATTTAAATCTATGCAGACTTTAACTAGCTAAATTTGAGACTACCCTGGTGTATAGATGTCAATTTAAACGATTTTTCTCTTTAAATGAACTACTATTCGAGGAAGTCTTTGCACCTACCTCTTAAGTAACATCCCCGTTGTTGAACTCTCTATATCTTTCCTTTTAAACATCTCTAGTTCTTAAGAAATTAAGTAAATTCGTACTATCATTTACACAAAATGGGCCTCTATGTGGCGCCTAAAAAGGTTTCATTATACACACCAGAAAAAGGAGCGTTTTCATTGGCTGTTTGTATCGGTCCGTTTTCCTATAGTATTGCATGCGGTAAATATGACCGTGGTGTAAGACAGACCAAAACACGACAGATAAGTCCAGTTAAGTTTACTATTTAAAATGTTAATTTGTCTCTTTGGCCGATCCTGTTCACAACTGAACTTGGGGACGCGTAAGCCAAGAAGAGGACAACATTAATCAATCAGTAGATGAAGAAAAAGACCAAAATAGACCGCTGGTCGCACTTTGATCAGGTCTGCGAGGAATAAAGAACATTTATGAAAAAAATGCTACTAATATAGATAGCTACATATGTGCACACGGAAGGGGACAAGACGATCTCTTATCCTCTCCGTCCGTCCTAATTAAAGTTAAAAGTCACACGGGGTCTTTAGCCTATCCTATCGCGCGTCGCTTAGCGAGTGCGGGTTGGGTTGAGGTATGGTCTTTCCCCTTCTGCTCCGATCACGATCAGCGTACAATGTCAATTATTATTTAATTATCCATACGCGCCCTTAACAAATATCGCCTGTCATTAATAGCTATTAGATTGTCGGCGTCTCTGGGTAGTCATATGGTTATTAGATAACAGTTACTTACTAAAATTACACAAATTGAAATATAACGTCAAAGATGCAGCAATATAGAATGCAGTCAGCGACCCATTGCTTGACTGCTTGCATCAGGGTCAGCGAACCAGAGCTGACCAAGACCCTACTCCACCTCCACGTGGTCCTCCTGGAAACAGGCTGCATCACTGCAGTCTGGCTGAGAGAGTAGGGATCGAAGAGGGAAGGCAAACCTGGTCCCAAAAAATGCCGTGCTGAAGTCGGATGTGTCGACCGAAGGCGCAAATATCACAGCTCCAGCGTAAACGGACACAACGCAACCAACGTCCTTTTTTGGGACGAACGAGGAAGAAGAAGAAATATAACGTGAATTCTATGGTCCACTATCAGTCGCGCCTAACATATTAATATCAGTCAGCTAAACGTATCTTCTTAGATGAGAAAGCGGGTAATGGAAATTACATTATAACTGCACATCTGGTTTAAAAAAAACAGCTACGCGTTATTTTCCACTGGTCTTTAACAGCTAGACTTTAAGTGAATTATAATGGTAAACTGTAACACTTTAACACGCTTAAGCACAAATTTATATTACCAGAAAATCAGAATGAAGTCCCCACGAAGGCTATTAACACACCTTCCACAATGGTTCTAGACTACGTGTTTTGACTATCCGAAAAATTCTGAGCGACAACTGATAACGGTTTTTGGAAGACACAGTATATACCATCCCAGTTATCTGCTCTCCAGAGGATGCTAATTTTCACATTACCATGTGAATCGGGAGAATTGTGAACACAGTTTCCCAGATAAAAGGCTTTACAGTCGCTCTGTCTCAGCGTTGCTAATCGACATCAGAAGAAATCTCACGTCTAACGGGGTTCTCGGAGAATTTTGACCGCTTCTGGAGATCAAAGCCACTCGGGAAATTCCCGGCTCTCTCCTGAGTACGACTTCAAAGAATCTTCGGTTTCTTCACGTGCAGTCTGTCAACTATCGTGTGAATGACAGATAAGCTCGCGTGAGAAACTAGGTAAACAAACCTGGTTCGCTCCCTGTTGTGACTGGCATGTCGTGGAAGTTGATAAACTTTCCGTTAGCCCGTGTTTACAGAAAAAGAGGCGTGGATTAAAAGGTTTGTCAGACAAGCACACAAATGCATGCTTTTGTTGGCAAATCTTATACGCTAATGAGGTCACGAAAGACTGTAAGATACTGTAGGCTATATTTCCATTATACGTCACAACCACCACCTCAAGATTTGTCCATGTCTTCCTCACCTTTTTCCCTCCTGTCTCCAATTCTTTCCTTCGTGGGTTTTTTTTTCTTATTCAGTCATCCTCTTCCTGTCTTACTCTGCGGATTCTGAAAAAGGACTGCCTTGAAATGCTGTCCACAGGTTTCCTTAATGTGTGTCCTGCTCATGGCCAGCGTATTATTCTCAGGAGCGCACTTAGTTGATTTATTTCCTTACACTTATTCCCCCCAATAATTGGTATTATTTCTTTCATTGATCCATAAATTCTTCTAAGCAGTATGTTTTCGAAGGGTTGTATGCGGCTTGTTGTTCTCCAAATCTCCTAACTCCACAGCACAGTGAATTTTATGTGTGATGTATATGCTCTCACTTGATCCCCTCTTAGGTCGAGAGCCTTGAACTCGCGGCATCGCACAACTCCGCCAATTAGTAGATGTGGCTTATTACCCCAATGTTGAAGTTAGGAAGTCCTTTGGGTTTGAAACAAAGCTCTGGAACTAACTCTAAATTTAAAAAAGGGGTAACAGAGGGAAAACGAAATTCCTGGGGATCGCTACCTAGTACATGCATCCTCTCACTTCCTTCGCATGTTCTTTTTTTTCGTGTAGGAATTAATATGATTTTTTTAATGCGGAAGACAAGACAGGAAACTTTTTAAATACTAGGAAGGTTGAACCTCTGGACAAATATAATCGGTTAGACTATCTACAACAGCTAATTAAAAAAAAAATAAAAAAAGAAGCAGAATTATGGGCAAGACACTGATGACCTGCTTGCAACAACATTCCAGCGTGTTATGTCAGTGTGTCTGCGAGCTGTGACCAGGTATAAAGTCATAAATTTCAAACCTCTTATTGTGACACTTAACAAACGTGTCAGCGTCTCACGTCAGCGCCATAACTAGACCCTAGTGGCATTCTGGTCTGGTTTGCCGTTAGTTTTTTGTTTTGTTTTTTGTTTGTTAAATTTTTATATTGTCCAGCTTCGATCCTTGTCATTTTATTAACTCTTAGATGACTTAGTGGTTTTCATATGTCTTATGCAAGAACTTCTCTGGCATTTTGAAGGCCTTATTTAGCATAGATATCATCATCATGAGGCGTATTCTTTCCAGAACGTTGTCTCCATTACAGCTGCACTGAACGCATCATGATTCTGGGCAAGTCGACCTGCATCAGCCAAAGACAAGCATAGATATATTAAACATCAATACATTGTTAAAGGTGAAGATTCTTTCTACCTGTTCTTTCCAGGTGTTTTATAATTATGGTAACGTTATATATTAGTGTAAAGAAAACTGAATGAGAATTAATAAAATAAAGTTAGATGCTGATCAGATTATCACTTAATATGGCTTCAGAATAGTTATGCAGTTTATCCATCGATACTCAAATACACCTGGTAGTGACAGGGCAAATAAATTAGCAAAGAAGGGAACACGACGAGAACAACAACTCACAGCAACAACTCTCCAAACAGCCAATAACTCTTACGAACAAGAAACAACTAAGCTTGGCTGAACAGATGGACCATGGGAAACACCGGAAGAGAGGTTTACAGACATATCTTCTTCTTCTTCGTTCGTCCTGAACATGACGTTGGTCGCGTTGTGTCCGTTTACAGCGAAGCTGTGATAATTGCGCCTTTCGGCCGACACATCCGACTTCAGCACGGCATTTTTTGGGGGACCAGGTTAGCCTTCCCACTTCGATCCCTACTCTCTCAGCCAAACTGCAGTGATGCAGCCTGTTTCCAGGACCACCACTTGGAGGTGGAGTAGGGTCTTGGTCAGCTCTGGTTCGCTGACCCTGACGCAAGAGGTCAAGCTATGGGCCGCTGACTGCATTTATCACTGTTGGTGCGTCTTCGGTCTCTTACAGACATATGATACTGATCCTAATGACAACATCAGCCATCTTACAAGGAGGGATTAGCATCCTGTTTAGGCCCCGTACACAACATATACCACTCACAAATCACTTGAACAGAATCCAATCACAACGCACTCCATAGTGCCAACTATGCACCTACCTTTATGAAACTGTTGACAGCCACCTCTTCGAGTGGCCAGCACTCGATGATGTTAGGAAAATGCTCCATCCTCCGAGGCTAAGTAAGTGTAATACCTTTTATGGAGCAAAAGAAGAAATTGCAAACACATGCAGATATCACTACATGGCATTCAGCTGAAGGGTGAGAGCCCAAACGCCGATCGAACAATACAACAACAACATGAAACAAATACTTAGTACAAATATATCGATCTCCGGTCATGAGTGACTGGGAAAATGGGAACTGAATGCTTAGTGTTTGTACTACAGAAGGAATCATGGTGCTGGCCTACTGTGGTGCAGCTATCGTCCTTTAAGATCTAACATAAAACAGAATCAATAACAGAAATACAATTGTTTATATCACACAGACGCCTTGCTAAGACATGTAGATAATATAAATTAATTTAACAGATCACAAGGTCTTTTATGCTTGGAAATGTACCCTAATATAACCGACTGACCTGTGTCTAGGCTGAACGGAGCGCGCCTCGCCAACACAAGACAACTTCTTGTTTATTTAAAAAAAATTAGTTTATGTATACATTTCCATCTGTTTATTTATTATTTGTCCCAAGTGTTCATTGGGTTCTTTGTCATTGTCTCATAGCATATATACATATATTTCTCATTTGTGTGGATGTGGTTGGCCAAGGGTATAACCCAAATTGGCAGGTGTTTCTAGTGTATTGGTCAATTGTAAAATTGACTTAGGGAGTGGCTAAGACGTATGTCGTCCGCCCTAGAGGTACCAGGTTCGATTCCCAGCTGAGAATAAAATATGGAAAATTTTTTTTCAGAGCCAGTGGTCCTAATGATCTCATACTCCCTCCCCCATGGTCTCCTGGGTAGTGTGAATGGATGCCTAGCCTTCTCGGATAAAAATAAGAGGTCCTGTGTGCAAGTTGCGCACGTTAAAAATCCCACGGTAGTTGGAAATCGTAAAGAGTAGGTTGTAAGGCCGCTGCCCTGGCAAAATTTTTAAAAAAATTAGAAAACTACTCACCACAAAATAATTGATAGAATGTGTGATTCCTATATACACACATATTGGGTTTCTCGCTGGTGCTACGTAATTCGTGCACTGATGGAGTTGTCCGTGTGTAGTGAAGATAGTCCTTAAAAACCAAACCAAACCAAAATTGACTTTCTTACTTACTTACTTACTTACTTACTTACTTACTTACTTACTTACTTACTTACTTACTTACTTACTTACTTACTTACTTACTTACTTACTTACTTAGTCATCCCTCTTCTACTGTGAGGTATAGAAGTTTGGAGGGGGGAGGGCCATACTGTCATATTGACTGTCTTCCTTCTGGCCTGGTTCCAATCTAGTCCTCGATCCTTCAGAGATTGTGTAAAATTGACACTAGCAAATTTCTGTTATTGATTTATATTTTGACCTTGCTAACTTACCAAGGTCAAAAAAGTAGGTACAGACTGAAGGACACATGGAGAAGAAAACCGGAAACAGAAATGAAAACGGCGAGGAAGGCATGGAAAGACCTTGAGCTGATCTCACGCGACAGAAGGGCTTGGTATTTGCCTATGCTCCTTGGGTAGCTAAAGGGTATTGATTGATTGTTTGATTGATTGAACACACCCCGTACACTCTTATCTTTCACAGTCCCGTGGCGCCATGTTTTAAAGACTATTCCATCACACGTCCTAACAGAGTTAAACAAAAATTATTATTTAAGTTTTTAAATTTATAATTTATACACATTATACACATTTATACACATTATACACATTTATACACATTTAGTGTATTTTCTTCAATTATCCACAGCCATCGTTGGGTTATTAGAAATTGTACCGTTTCTACAAAAAAAAAAAAAAAAAAGAATAATCTCACTTAGAAACATGTTTTTCCTACAACTGCTCGTCTTGCCAGGTTTTGTTCCCCGTGAAAGTCAGTTATGTCCATGACCACAGTTGTAAACTGCTTTGCACCGGAAACAAGCTTAGTTTTATTTAAACAGAGCGGCAGTTAATGTCTGAACATCTTATTTCAGTCTGTACTTTGTCTCCTGGGAACTTCGTTACAGGAAATATGTAAGGGTAGGGTGGCGTGAGGAAGGCTAGTTGAGGGGGTTGGAACGGGAGGTTGTACTGTAAGGATTCTATGATATCTCGAGAGGACTAAACAAGGAAGCTTGCAAGACTCCTCCTTATAGTTTGAATACAGGAGATGTGAAAGAGGTAATGAGAAAAAGAGCGATATATCAAAAAGGGGGCGGTAAATTTGAGTGCAGATAATTTATGAGTTCTTGTCTCTCGTCGTGCCCACGACACACCCCTCGTCAGCAGCTTCCTGACATGTGTGCATAGAAATGTCATATTATTAAGGAAATCACATAACCCACTCTACAGGAGCGAGAAGTGTCACAACAGGAGCCTGTTTAGTATAGCCGTAGTCATTCACCTGCCATGCCCCCGTGTTCCAGTACAGTAGTTCCCATGCATGTTCCAGCCACAGCCGCTTAGGTTCCCTTAAGTCAGGGGTCGACAACCTACGAGCTTTTGGGATCTACTTTAGTAACACCGAGCTCCCTAAAGATCTACAATATATATATATATATATATATATATATATATATATATATATATATATATATATATATATAACTATATATATATATATATATATATATATATATAATGTTATGCGAAAAGGAGGGGAAGGGGGGCTGGAATGATAAACCTTTCAAAGATAGGTTCGCGTTCCTACCTCATGCAGTTTATGAATATATTTTAGTAGCCAGCTGGAGAGCTTTCACTGGGAAAAAGCATGGTTGTGGAGTCGGCAAAGCTGTTCCGACTCCGACTATTGATATTTTGAAGTCCGACTACGACTACAGTTTTTTACTAGTTATATGCAATAAAATTCAGAGTCGGATTCCGGACATTTTTTTATCAACTCAAAACTCCACTAAAAAAAACTATCTACTCCATGACCTACTCCATGACCTACTCCATGACCTACTCCATGACTCCGGTTCCGACTCCACAAACCTGCGAGAAAAAAAAAGTTCTTTTGATCCTGGGGAGACTGCGATTTTAAATACCGGCCGGAGAGGTCTTACTTTTTGTCCCCGACAATCGCCTGAACATCTTTAAATTATCCAATGGGAACTACCGGTAGAAGGAGATCAACTGGTTGCTGACCTCTGCCTTAAGCCACTCACAGTGCTCACCTACTCTACATTATAACAATTATTCTTCAGAATCATCAGATTAGTGAATGTAGCGGTGGGGTGCTGAGGTTTGCTGTTTATTACGAAGAGTCTAGTTAATCGACTAGCCTATACGCTAGAGATGGAAATTGTTCTTCAACAGACTTAAGGTTGTACCAGGTTCTGGGATGGTCCTCTAAGGTGTATTTGTTTGGAGCAGTTGGTAAGACATTATAGGTTTCTCAACAGACATTCCTTTCTTCCATTCATATTTATGGCATAGTAACAATTTGACGACCTCCCTTTGGTGTCAACGTGATCTTTATTGATCATAACTTATGTACATGATGGTGTGAAGATTAAAACATGCATTATTCATTCAATTACAGGTGCAAGTTGCTCTTATTAATATAGCATGGGGAATCGACATCATATGCATCAGGATTATTCAGCTCCTGGCTTCTTGTTCCTTCAAATACCAGTTTGCGTTGATGCAAATACATACAAGCAGTTTTAGTTCAGATAGATTAATTCTACTTACAGTTCTCCTTGTTTGGAATATCTCACATATTATATACTAGGATTATGCAACTGTTAAATGAACGCATCATTTAATTTAATCGAAAAATCCTCGAAAGTTTAGCAGCCTAAGGACAAACCGTCCGGACACTATCAATACTGATCTGCAACTCTCTTGGCCGGGTTAAGCCCGCTGGGTTTCAGCTCAATGTGGGTTAGCGTTGCGTGATCTATGTTTATTCAGCTCACGATTGGACAATAATTAATCTACGCTATTACTATCATGATCTGTTTCTACTATAAATTTACGGTTTAATTTTTTTTTTATTTTGACAAATTCCTATCAACCAAGCTATAGTCTGTTTTAGTTAGAAGTGATAATTCCTAAAGTGACGAACTCACTGTCACAGATAGATCCCGGGGCTCCGCAAATGTATCACGTAGGGAGACATTTGAGTACTATCAATAACAAAAATCATCCCAAAAATTCTAAGTCCAAAAAAAATTTCAAAAATTTTCAAGTTCAAAAAAATTTCTAAGTCCAAAAAATGTTCGAGAAAATTTAACGAAATTCCTACATCTGTGTTCCTATGTCTATATGGGACTATCGTCTACAAAGAGGCCCTAATAATGGACACCATTTTCAAAAATATAAACCATGTTTCGTATCTAGACATATTGTCTACTAAATTCACCAATTGGCAACACTGGCCAACAAAAATTTTAAACATCCATAAAGTCATCACTCAAAAATATGGGGAGTGGCAACATTGGGAACATGAACAATAAAATATCTTATTTGCATAACTTAATTGCATTATCATAATCTATATGCATGTTACTCCAACAATATAGTTGACAACATTCTATTGGACATTGTGGGGAGGAAAACATAATTTTATCTCTGTGTCTCTTATTGGCTGCATATAACAAGACTCCGAGTACTTCACAAATGTTGAAGTTATTTTCTTCCTGATGTTCCATAATCATGTTCTCTTTTTTTGTGTTGTTTTCTAGTATATTATAATATTTTTTCATAAAGATTTCTAAAGTCTCCACATCCTTATTGTCATGATGATCTTCTCTTCATAGAACAGTTTATCCCTCCTTGGTTATCCATCATGTTTTCTTTTTTTTCATTGAAATGATCTACTTGCTCATCCTTATTATTATAAAACATCTCTAGGCATATGGGTAAAGATTTCTAAACTATAATGTAACCATAAACATGTTAACATGCAATCATATTTTATACAATAAAAGCATTAAAACCTTATGGCTTATCCTTATTTATTTGTGTCTGAATGTTTCCTGTATTTGACATTTTCCAAATGGTAAGTGTATAGATTCGTTCCAAGTTCATCACTGTAGAGAATGTTCTATATTACATTTTTTCAAAATATGTGATGTTTGTCTCCAGGTAATACGTCTGGTGGTGATCCTGTCCATTTATGACTCAGCCATTTCTAATTGTTTGAAATCTTTCTCTTTTTTTCTTGTTTTCTGTCAACACGTTATTCTCTTATGTGAGCCATAGCTTAAAATTATTTATTATTACTAGTCTTTTTTCAAAAAAAATCATCTGTGTACTAGCTTTGTTGCAATTATCATACATCAACTTATTCAATCAATCACCAAAACAATATGTTTACAACATGTCATTGAAATAAATTTTCAATATTTCTATTTAAGACAAGGTTCTTGGCACTCTGCCTACTATGTATCCTTACTAATCTCTGGTTCCATGTATACAGTGTAACATTTTTTTTTCTTTTGTTCTTTTAAGTTCAATGTATCATTTATGGCGTTCCTAAATTCCATGCTATTGGGATCCTGTCTAGTTCTCCTGTTATCACTAGAAATACATCCTTAGTGAACCTTATGAGCTGTATCCGTCAATATTTTTCAACAACACATCATACAATCATTATAAAAAATCAAGTCGAATATCTTAATTCAGTAACAATATATAACAAAAATATTTTATTTTACAGTATTTGCATTGTCAATACCAGTTCTGCCTTCGCAGGTCGAAGGTTTTTCAGAACTATACGGTGTTTATAACATCTGCTGCTACAGCCAGACGGTCAATTTAAATTTCTTAAATTCACAATAATTTAAGTTAATTATTATTATGGGGCATGATGGTATACGTATTCCAATTTTAATCCATGATGCAGCAATATGTATGTCCCATCTAGGTATTCTTTTATAATTTCATATCCATCTATTGTATATATATCCATGACACGTCAGTCCGTGGGGTAGCATTATATTCAATCCATTCATTATATTGTGTGATCCGATCTCAGTATGACAAAATATTTTAGTTATTTTTGACTCTATGATTATTCAGTCAAATTATAACAACCGTTTCTAAATAAGCCTCAGCAAGCAATCATCATTTGCTATCCATCTTATTATGACAACGTTTATAATAAAAAGCAATAGGTAAACATCAAGGAAATGTCTTCTCCTATACGGAGGTAATCTTGTCATTTATTTTCTGTTGGGTGCAGTAATTATGCAACTATTTCATTCATATATTTTTTTTCATTTTATCCGTACATCTGTGGTTCTCATAGGATGTTCATATTCCATATGTATCTCGTGTTCATTGGGAATCCATACTCTTATGGTTCCTTTAGTGGCAATCATTTGTTCTTTGATTTGTTCTATGTCCGTGGAAATTCATAAAATTTTCCAAGTATTTTGACGTCTTTCTTTCGTTATCACGAAAAGACTAATATTAGTAACCAACATTAATGTGGGGCATTCATGCATAAGCTTCATGTCAACAACATCCTTTGTATTATCATATAGTTTCACTATAACCTGTAAAACCTATATAATGTCACAGGCAACCTTCATAAAGAGGTGCTTCTTTTTTTCTCGTGTGTCACCAGCAGAATCTGCAGAATCAGCATGCGCAGATGTCTTTGGGGTATTGGGTAAAAGGCAATGTTTTGAAATTGGGGTAGTGTATTTTACATCAGCTTGTCATACAGGTGGGTAACTTTTTTTTCATCAGTCATTTGTTTACATCAACAATTTGTGGGGGTGGTACAATGGTATGCATCAGCAGTGATGTATGTCAATCTTGTAAAATATGCTATTCTGTAGTATATTTTGTATCTTTCCAACTCTTCTGCAGAGTTAACTTAATCACAAAAATGCAACATCAGCATTTTCTAATATCTCCTTATATAATAATTTTATGAGTGGGGCTATGAAGGATGTAATAGTGTAAATGGGTAAGAATATTAGCAACAATGTTTAGAACAAGTAAGAGGACAGTATACTGTGGAGTCGTCTAGAATAGAAGGAAAATAGACTATCTCCTGATTACAACAATATTGTAATTTAAAAGAATGAACATCTTTTCTGGCGAATACATTTACAAGTTCCGAATCTCGTCTCAGAATGATAGAAAGAAAAAGGTGTGAGGAGTGAGGTGGGGAAATCTTATAATGGTTGTTAAAGATGGAATATGCAATCTATTTTGCTAAATGCAATATTTTCAAACAATTTGTCATGTACATACTCAAAATAAATATACCTGTGGGAAGAAAAAAATATAGCATGACAGATATGGGTATAAATTATAATGGTGTGGGTGATACGTATTTTGTTACGAGCTGTAATAGTAGGTTCAATAGAACATTATAGAAATAGACAAGTTCAGTGGCATAGGCATTATAGGTTAAAAGGATTAGTAAAAAGTAAGAAAGGACCACTAGTGCAAAGTGTTCTGCGAGAGGATGCACTAAGATGTATGAAAAGGAAATCAGTGGACTCTGGGATGTGTAAGGACAAGAAGTCGAGTTTAGGAAATGTGGAAAATGATCATAAATCAATGTCATGGCAAAATCAGCGTGACACATATGTTGTAACTGGGATTGTGGAAGTTAACGTTATCACTGTCTAACTAATTTAACGTGTCATGTGTGTGATTGCCAATAGCAAGTCTGTGATTTTGTGTCAACTTTATTTCACAATCAAAAATCTTCTAATTAACATCATCTGTGGGCTGTTCTTGAGTTACTCTGGTCATCAATAAGTTGTCTGGGAAAACAGTTTCTTGGTTAGGCTTTTACATCTCGCACTGGAACAGGGCATCTGGAACTGTCAATTTTGGAACATAGTCTGAAAATAGAGTACATGGGAAGATTAAAATGTGTGTAAACTGCATATTCACTTTTGCGTGGATCGTGCATGGGATGGCATGCACATAAACATTTGGTTGTGTTTCAGCAAAGTTTTAGTAGTAGGTCTTTTAGTTTTTCAACCATTTCCAACTTTGCAATGTCTCGACTGGTTAGGCGAGCATCATACTGAACAGCAGTGGGTGCAGTAGATGATATGGCATTGGCTGATTGTTGGGGCGCGGAGGACATCGACGAAGACGGTGATGATTTCACTGTAGATTGGGGATGTGCGGCAGGTACATATTTTGGTTTGGAAGTGGGTGTATGTTTCGCCTTGATTTTTTGCCTGACCTGGTTCTGCGGTACGTTGACACTGTTTATAGTGGGTACAGTAATTGGTACACTGTTGATGTTGACAGGGTGGTGGTAAGCTGAAGAAACTGGTACCGACTGTGATGTGGCCTGGGGATGTGTGGCTAGTACCTCTTGGCGTGGTTTCGAAACATGCCTACATTTCGTCATAATTTTTCGTCGGACATGGTTTTGCGGCATGCGAGGAATCTTGGTGACAGGAGGTGAGTCATCGGATTCTGTTATATAGGCGCGTTTGACACTGGAACTGACTGGTACAAATAAGGTGCTATCTGCATCACTGGTTTCAATAGTACTGGCTGGGTCTGGTGAATCGATGTCTGTTTCTCGTTCATATACATCCACCATTTCTCTGTCATTTTGTTCGTTGGGGTCTGACAAGACTGCACTATGGTTGACACTGTTTTCTCTCATTTCTTGTTCCGTTTCGTCTCCATAAAGATTGCTGGTATATGGTTCAACAAACTGCTTGGGTATGGTTTCTTCAGGATCTACTCGTTCATGGTGATCAGCTGTGTTCCTGTCGTATAGCAGTGGTTGTTCTTCACTAGTATTCCAGTCTGAACTGGGAGTGTGGTACGTATCGACTGACGAATGGTCACTGCGGGAGTAAGTTTGAGTGTGGATAAAAGTTGACGTGGTATTTTCATCCTTTGATGTCTGAGGCATGATTTCTTCATTTCTAATACGCAGGTCTCTGTCTTGGAGTCGATTACACAATTCAAGTGGTGGAATGTCCTCTTCGCTTTCGGACGAATCCCTTTATTGTTTTGCTCGTCGTATTTCATCTGTGGGTGGTCTGGGTACGTGGTTATACTGGTAGAATTCAGAGTCTGTCGTCTCTGATTCTGATAAGTCAGACGAATCTGTACTGGATGGGTTATAATGTAGAGTGGCTTTTCTGACTAGTCTGGTAGTTGTCGTCAGAGGCGTGATAGGACAATGGTTATCAATTTTGAGTTGTTTCGCATGTGCCTTTGTAGTGTGGTTTTTATCTTCATTCCAAATAGTGAAGTTTATGGGGGTCGTTTGTTCTGTAATTTTGTATCCATCTAACCATCGGTCGTCGAATTTTGAGCTGCGGACATGTTTCTTGTAGTATACTCTGTCTCCTATTTTGAACGTTGGTAGCCTGGCTGAATTATCATGTTGTTTCTGCTTTTTGTAAAATGCCTTCTGCGTATTACGGTGTGCAATCTGGTGAGCTTTTTGCTTTTCTTTAAGAATTATTTCTATGGGCTCTTCTTCCATATATTTTCGCTGTGGACGAAGGAGGTTGTCTAAAGAAAAGTTTGGCTCCCTTCCGTACAGCATGTAAAATGGTGACATCCCTGTGGTATCGGATGGCTTCAAGCGCTTGGTTAATGTACAGATCCCAGTATTGGTCGTTCCCTTTGATATATTTGCTAATAATATCATGCAGGATGGCATGCATGCGTTCATTTCTACCGTTTGCATTTGGGTTGTAGTAACTGGTTGTAGTATGTTCAATATTCAGCTGGTGTAAGGTGGCTTTAAATGGGTTACCGATAAACTGTTTACCGTTGTCCGAAATGATTCGTTTTGGACAGCCATGCCTGGGAATGAATTCTTATAAAAAATTTGCGTAATGGACTGCGATGTGGCATCACTGAGTGGGTAGCTTTCTGGCCAAACAGAGTATTGGTCTACTATATGCAGAAGGTACTTGTTGCCTGATTGGGTGAGTGGGTAGGGACCTGATATGTCAATGCTTATTGTTTGCATGGGATAATGGGAAGGTTGCATTTCTTGAAGGGGAATTGAATGTGGCTTCATGTTTCGCAGTTTACATGTTCTACAGGTGGCTACGTATTCTGTAATGTCTTTATACATGGTTTGCCAATAATACCTTCTCTTTATGATATCAATGGTTTTGTCTCTCCCCATGTGTCCGTTGTTATCATGGAACTGTAACAGTACTTCTGGGATTATATGTGCTGGAATGACTTTTCTTAGCGTCCCTTCTTATTTATGATCGAGATAATATAGAGCTCCATCCGTTGGGTGTACTGTAAAATCTTTACTTTTGGTTGGGTTTTTCTTTACGTATTTGAGCAACTTGACAATTTCTGCATCTTTTGCTTGTTCTACTCGAATGTCAAACATATCTTGACTTTCTTCTTCTACTTGAGTGCTGTTTCATCATCATATATTATTCTTGATAGAAGGTCTGCGCAGGTGTTCAATGTGCCTGTGATATATTCGATAGTGGTGTCGTATGACTGCAAATTCATGGACCATGTCTGTAACTTCTTAGGCTGTTCTTGTGTTTTGGTGAGCCAGTTAACTAAGGGCTGATGATCAGTTCGTATAATGAGTTTAGTTCCTCTGACATAAAAGTCCGATTTCTGTACTGCATAGTGAATGGCGTATGCTTCTTTCTCAGTGGTGGTCCACCGTTTCTGCGACTTTGACAATGCGTGGGATAAGAATGCAATGGGTTTCTCATTGGGGATGTTTGGTAGGATGGGTGTTTCATCTTCTAGTACTGGTTGTACCAAACACGCACCGATTGCGTTGTCCGAGGCATCGATGTATAGTATCATGGGCTGAGAAATGTCTGGATGTCCAAGAAGCGGGATGGTGGTTAGGGCATTTTTAAGATATTCAAAAGATTTCTGACATTCTTCTGTCCACCTGAAACGTGCATACTTGCGGGTAAGGGCTATTAATGGTTCAGTTGCTCTGGAGAAATTTATGATATGGCGCCTATAGTATCCCACTGAACCGATACAAGAACGTGTTTGTCTGACTGTCTTGGGGCTAGGTATCTCTCTTATGGCCTTAACTTTGTCTTCGTCTGGTCTGATCCCATCTCTATTGATGACGAAGCCTAAATATTTAGTTTCTGTCTTTAGAAATTCACACTTCGACAGTTTTAACTTTATTTGGTGGTGCCTGAGTCTATCGAGGACTATTTCTACCTTGCGAAGGTGGTCTTCTATCGTGCCTGCAGTATGTATCAGTATATCGTCTATATATGCTAGAGCGAATGGTTGTAAACCCTTTAAAACTTCGTCCATGAGTGACATATATGTTGCTGGCGATCCTTTTAGACCAAATGGCATCACGTTCCAAGCGAAACTTCCCACGTGTGAACAGAATGTGGATTTCTGTTTTGCCTCAGGTGTCATGGGGATACACCAAAAACCTGACCTTGCATCAAGTGTGGTGAAGTAGGTAGACTTTCCCAACGTCGCAAGTAGATCGTCTATTCTGGGCAGGGGGTAGGAAATGACTTTTGTGATTTTGTTCAGGGCACGGTAGTCGCAGCAAAAGCGACTGGAACCATCATTCTTGGATACTATAACTATAGGGGAGGACCATTGGGATCTGGATCTTTCGATGATTCCCGCCTGTAGCATTTCATTTATAGACCTTTCCACCAGTTCTCTGTTTTTCAAAGGCGTATGGTAGGGTTTGAGGTGTATTGGTTCCTCTGTTGTTGTTTGTATGTCCATTGTGACAGTGTTTGTTCTGCCTAATTCCATGTCTTTGAGTGCGAATACGTCCTGGTGTTTTTCCACAAACGTTTTCAATCGTGGCCTTTTTTTTCTGTGGTGTTCAGGGTTGCTAGTAACTGGGATACCCTCTCTCTGTATTTATGGTCTGCTACGATATCTCTAGTCTGTCTTGATGCCTCTGTTTCCTTCCCGTAGTATTGGGGCATTTTTCTTGCATCTTGTGAAAATCTCTGCTCCTGGTATGTGGCCTTCTTTTGAGTATTTCTTTGCCGTTCGTTGGGTTGTGCTTGGTATTGTCTCCTCTGCCATCTGCTGTGGGCATTTTCATTTGTCACTGCATTTACTGTATATACGTTTCTTGTTTTATTTCTGGGGTAGTCGTTATTGTGCCATTTTTTCTGATTATTGCTGCCGTAACTGCGCCTATCCGCGTGCGTTACTGTATGTCTTTCTCTTGTGTTATAGGGCTGTCTTCTTTCTGTGGGTGCAGTTTTTTCCTTCTTTCTGTTTCAACCTTGCTGCTATAATATCCTTCACTGGTGGAGTCGTATAAGAATTCTTCCTGTTCCTCAGGATATTCAGTTGGTTTTGGGACTTCATCATATCCACCTGTTTCTGCATTATATTGATACTCCACGGGGCATGTATCTCTGTCCTGTCGCTTCGGATATCATCCTGGCAGGACAATTTCTGTTTCTCTGTTTCTCTCTGATATACAGCACTTCATCTTTTCTCTTGGTGTGTTGGGGCGCAAAAATGAGTGATTATAGTCATTTTCATACTGTGGCCTTACTCTTTCCTTCCTTCTTATATATGGACTGGATCGTTTCTGCCATCAGTGTAGGGTAGGCTGTGGTGTAAAATAACTGTGGCTGGTATTTCTGTCTTGTTCTGTATAGGAACGATAGCTGTTTACTTTTTGTGTGCTATGGTTATTTGTACTGCGATTTCGTGCACTAGGTCTAGTAAGAGCGGTTGAGACAATTTGTGAATGGTCTCTATTGGTTGTAGTTTGTCTTAACATTGACGTATCCACTTGTGCTATAATTGTGCCTCTATTTATAGTGGTAGTTTTTCCTGACATATTCAATATCATGATGGGGAAATCTCTGGACTTTGAGACTTCAGCGTTTCCCTCTGTAATTTGCAACAATGGGTCATCGATAATACTTTCTTCTACTAGGGGCTGTATTTGGATAGATTTCCCTATTGTGATATACTCAGAATTTTTTACTCTGCCCTTTGCTATAACTAGGAAGTTCGGAGCTATCGTTATAGGAGCTGTGAGTCTTACCAAGGAAGCGATGTAAATATCGTCCTGGAGATCAATGTAAATATTGTTGACTTTGATTTTCTGGAAGTCATAGTATATTCGAACTTTGTGTTTGTTGAAGAAATCTCTCCCTAGGATAAGGTTCCTAGACATGCCTTTTGTAATAACAAATGGGTGTTCAAAATCTGTTTCACCTAAGGAAAATTTTACCCATGCCGTCCCAATTGATTTTAGTCTTTGTCCTGTGACTGAAGCTAGGTGTGTTTTGGACGGTTGGAATCGTACCAATTGTTGAATCTTCTTGAACAGCTGGAACCTAATAAGGCTGATGGATGCTCCTATATCCACCAGTGCTCTATACTGTTGGCCCTGTATAGACATGATGCAGGAACTGGGGTCCGGGTGTATTTTGGTTCTATCAGTCAACATCTCTTCCTGATGAATATTTTCAATGGGCCTACTTGTTGTACTTTGTTCTGTGTTGTTTCTTTTGTTTTGGACCAGTTTCTATGGTGGTTATCCTCACTAACGGGCCTGCTTAGTGAGTGGCACGTTCGTTTCCCCGACGCATGAGGGGTTGAGGTGTGCCTCTGGTGTACCGGTGTCTGGTATAATCGCGTCGGGGTGGTGTGGGTTGTTGCTGTTGGTAAGTGCCCTCTCTTCTGAGTGGTGCATTGGTGTAATTTGCCGTACAGGACTTATAGCTATGTCCAATTCTTCCACATGTAAAGCTTTCTATAGGTACGTGTCCTATCATCTTGGTATCGTGGGCGAGCCCATTGCCTCCTGGAATGGTCAACCTCCATAGGTTCATGTTCAGTATAGTCCCTATGATCCATTCGTGGTTCTCTACTTATTCTTTGTTGGAACCTTCGTCGAACATTTTCTTCCTGTATTGCCGCTTGGATTGTTTCAGCAATTGTTTTCGTGTCTTTTCTAAGGAGATGCATTCTGATATTGTCTGCTCTAAGGCCATCAACGAATATCCCTACCAGCTGTGTTTCCACATCAGGTGTGGTAGGTATTTCTCCACACAACACCTCTTCTGCCATATTGAGGAGTCTATCCCCAAAAAGCTGTACCGATTCATCTCTTTCCTGTTTCATGCTTCTAAGGACTGACCAAGCGTGCATTTTGTCTATAATTTCGCCATACCTCTGGATTAGCTCTTTTCTAAGGGACGCGTAGGTCTTTGCGGGGTACTGCTGGGACCTCCTTCTTAAGAAATCAGTCACTAATGAATCGGAGCTTAAAAGAGCGATTTTCTTTTTCTCGTCATCAGTTATTGCCTCTGCTATTGACGCAAATTTTTCCATGTCGGCCAACCATCTTTTGAATCTTTTCTTGTCTCCATCGAACGGTTGGACGATGGATCTGACTTGGGTGAATTTTGCGTAATTGTCGGCCTTCTGTAAGTTTTCAGTAAGGCGCTGTAGCGCTATCATTGTGGGTCCTTCCATATTCTGATTGTCTTGGGGCTGCAGTGGTTGTGCTGTTGTGCGGTTGCTGCTGTTGATCTACCCCGAGTTGCTGGAAAAGTTCCGTTAATTGGTCCATCTTTCGTTAATGCTTAGTCTGTTTTTCTGCTCTTTATAGAGGACTGGGCACGGGCACCATATTTAATACATGTAGCGGTGGGGTGCTGGGGTTTGCTGTTTATTACGAAGAGTCTAGTTAATCGACTAGCCTATACGCTAGAGATGGAAATTGTTCTTCAACAGACTTAAGGTTGTACCAGGTTCTGGGATGGTCCTCTAAGGTGTATTTGTTTGGAGCAGTTGGTAAGACATTATAGGTTTCTCAACAGACATTCTTTTCTTCCATTCATGTTTATGGCATAGTAACAATTTGACGACCTCCCTTTGGTGTCAACGTGATCTTTATTGATCATAACTTATGTACATGATGGTGTGAAGATTAAAACATGCATTATTCATTCAATTACAGGTGCAAGTTGCTCTTATTAATATAGCATGGGGAATCGACATCATATGCATCAGGATTATTCAGCTCCTGGCTACTTGTTCCTTCAAATACCAGTTTGCGTTGATGCAAATACATACAAGCAGTTTTAGTTCAGATAGATTAATTCTACTTACAGTTCTCCTTGTTTGGAATATCTCACATATTATATACTAGGATTATGCAACTGTTAAATGAACACATCATTTAATTTAATCGAAAAATCCTCGAAAGTTTAGCAGCCTAAGGACAAACCGTCCGGACACTATCAAGACTGATCTGCAACTCTCTTGGCCGGGTTAAGCCCGCTGGGTTTCAGCTCAATGTGGGTTAGCGTTGCGTGATCTATGTTTATTCAGCTCACGATTGAACAATAATTAATCGATGCTATTACTATCATGATCTGTTTCTACTATAAAATTACGGTTTAATTTTTTTTTATTTTGACAAATTCCTATCAACCAAGCTATAGTCTGTTTTAGTTAGAAGTGATAATTCCTAAAGTGACGAACTCACTGTCACATGAAGATAACAACAATAAAATTCAAAACAGTAACAATTACTTGCACATTTATTCACGTTCCCGTTAAAATGTCTCATTTCATTCAATAAAATCGATGAACTTTGATTAATGGTACCAGCTATTTTAAAGTCTGATGTCGTGTGACAAGAATATTAAATATCACATTTAGTAACTACTTCACCGTTAGTAAAATCTAAGGTATCACATTTAGTAACTACTTCACTGTTAGTAAAATCTTAGATATTATATTTATTAGCTATTTCACTGTTAGTAAAATCTTAGATATCACATTTAGTAACTACCTTGTACTTCAATGTTTGTAAAATCTAAGGTATCACATTTAGTAACTACTTCACTGTTAGTAAAATCTTAGCTATAACATTTAGTAACTACTTCACTGTTAGTAAAATCTTAGCTATAACATTTAGTAACTACTTCACTGTTAGTAAAATATTAGATATTATATTTATTAGCTAGTTCACTGTTAGTAAAATCTTAGATATCACATTTAATAACTTCTTCACCGTTAGTAAAATCTTAGATATCACATTTAGTAACTTCTTCACCGTTAGTAAAATCTTAAATATCACATTTAGTAACTACTTCACTGTTAGTGAAATCTTGGGTAGATGATGATAATGAATATTTTTTCTCTGCTGACGTTCAGCATGTAGTAAAAAATTTACAAATTCTGTGTATCTTCTTCTTCTTCTTCACACTCTCAAACGTCTACTTGAATATTTTTCAAAGAAAGCACTGGTCTGCTTGAGGCTATTTGTATCTCGGTACAGCTTTTCCAGGAATGGTACTGGTGTCGGCCATATGTGCTTTCTCAGTTCCTCAAAAGTTGGGTCTCTTTGAAGCAGATGTTCAGCAGTTACTTTATCGGTGCCACAGTTGCACTCATCTGTAGTTCATATCTTCCGCTTGTTGAATATATTCTGTGTATAAATTTTAATATTCTTTTCGAGACATGAGAAAAGTTATGAGCCTGTGCAGTTATGCCAAGTAAATACATTAACTGCGCCAGTGTCCTGTAAACTTTAAGATTAAATTGACATTCCTATTACCACTACACCAATGATAATAATAATAATAATAATAATAGCCCCTTCAGTCATAACTGACTATGGCATGCGCCCCTGAGGTGACAGCTCTTCAGTCATAACTGACTATGGCATGTGCCCCTAAGGTGACAGCCCAGAGCTGCTTTTTTCCTGATGTTCCTTTCGGCGTTTTCTCCTCTCTTCTGCTTGTTGTGTGAGCTTCTTTTCGCTCAATCTGAGGTGTTGCCGTAGATAGCATCGTCACTTGGTGCGATCGGCAGCTTCATCCTCACCGGTTGCTGGATTTATGTCCAGTGCCCTCATGTCTCTCTTACACATACCTTTGAATCTGAGCTGCGGTCGCCCAACTGTTCTTTTGCCATCTGTCAATTGTCCGTAGAAGATATCTTTCGGGATGCGACCATTTTCCATGCGGCGGACATGGCCAAGTCAGCTTAGTCTGCGCAGTCTGCACCAATAATTAATTAAAATATTGATACAACCAAGTCTCAGCATCATAAAGGTATTTGAAAACGCCATAAAAATATTTCCCTCGGATAAAGAATTTGTAAATTCATTTTTCAATTGTTTTATTTATTTATTTCCTCACTTGAGCGATATGTATTTTTAAATGCTAGACAGAAACAACAAAAATACATACTTTTCCAGACAACACAAGATCGATAACATCTAAACATTGATACGTGTGACGTGGAAACGTAAATAGATCCTCAGAAATCCGTCTACCTAGTTTCCTCATTAGTATTTACGTTTTGCAACGCATATTTTGAAGCCACGCCTAGTTTCCTGTTTACCTGCGCTGATAATTCGTTTACCTATGTTCGACAGGCTAGATAACAGTCAACAAGAGTCATGATTCGCTTATCTCAATTATCACGCGAGCTGATTTGGCAATCATAATTGTTGAACAGACAGACGGGCGCGTAGAGATAAAAGCGGCTTCTTTGATCAGGGGGAAACGCGAGCAGAGAGTTCCCGACGTAACTGTTTGATGTTCAACGTTTCAGGGGACTTAAGTAAAATAAAAAGGGCGATAACATTATCACCGTACCGTGGAAGTTTTTTGAACTACGGCAGTGGACGAAAATCAAAGAAAGCCCGTTCGCACGGAAACTGTCTGTGTTGTTGGTCGATTTCGGTGAGCAAAATTCTTTATCTCGGGAGTCGAAGGAGTTGATTTTCCTTATATGGCCGAAGGCGCGACTTATCACACCAGTTAGTGAAATAACAGCATTTCTGTATAAATACTTCGTCCTGCCAAAGTAAGTTTATCAGTTCGCTCAGGAAATTTTGGAAATCTAGCTCGTGATTCTAAAGCCATTGTGAAAGTGTGTGATAGCATTCCGTGGAGATTGTTCTATTTCTGATTGCGGTAATATATATTAGCATTTAGGTGATTTAATGTGTTAAAGATTATCATTATAATTCACTGCGATTTTTCTAAGTGCTAAGACTAACATATTAAATAACATAAGGCTAATTGTTTTAGCTGTAATGTAGATTTAATCACCCGCTATCATTCAGAAAGAGATGTTTTAATTGGCTAAATAATACACTAGGCGATTGATACTTGACGGAATTCAATTCATTTCTATCCATTATGTGTAATTATCTAAGTGATTAGTGTAATATCATGTGGCGAAACAAATAGCTAGAAATGACAAGCGATATTTGTAAAGTAGTCATAATTAAATTACCACTGATATTGTGCGCTGAGTGTTTTACCGGGCGGGAGGGGAAAGGCGCATACCTTAAACCCAATCCGTCCCAGTTGAGCGAAGCGTGATAAGATAGACTAGGACACGTGTGCCTTTTAATTTAATTAAATGACGGAGAGGATAAGAGATCTTAACCTTACGCGTGATAGGAGAGAATATTGATATTGTGGTTAAATGTTTTGTTTTCTTCCAAATCTAGTACTGATCACAAACCAGCTGCTAGCGGTCTAATAGTACCAGTAACATTCTTATTTAATATCTGGTCTTCGAGGTTGACCTGTTCCGTCCTCTTGCTTCATCTAGAGAGAGAGTCCAAACATATGAACTATAAGAATAAGTATAAATGGACATATAAAATACCCAACATTTTTTGCATTCAATTGTATCAGCCCGCTGTGGCCAAATATATATATATATATATATAACATTGTTCCCGACTACTGACACTTGTGTTTTCCAAGCGAATCTATCCAAGAGAATACATTGGTTCATAATCGGCACTCAACCCAGGAGAGAAAAGCCGATAGGATATACCATCATTATTATATTTTTACTAACAGTTTACCGACCAGATGTCTCCTTTAACTATTGGAAGTACTGTCTACTGTGAACACTAGATCGCGGTTTATATTTTGCTACACGAACTATCTGATGTGACATTATCATATCCAATAAGCACCACCAAAGTAGGCGTTCCCCATTAGGAAAATTCCTTATTCGTGGAAGAACTGGGGCTCACTTCGGAGAAGCTGAACACTGGATTATGCTTACTGCACATGGATGTTAAGTTCAAGAGGTTATTAGCCCAGTAGTAAGTAAAGTGTGATTGATGTAGCCACGCATGAATGAGTGAGAGGAAATATGTTCTAGTTACGGAAACTGTACCATCCTTTATTTTCCGTGCAATTACTGTTATTTTACGGGATAGTTTTACTAGGAACTGTGTTCTTTGCAATACTGTCTATTTCTATTCCCTAGTGTTACTCTATGATTTTTTTGAGGTTATTAACTTTCTTGCGGAATCTTTTCTCAACAAGAGGGTAGGACAGTTATGGGGTCATTTTCATAATTCTGTAACCTATGATTTTATTGATTTCTACATGTTTGATGTTGTGAGAGTTTAAATGATAATAAACTAAATTAACTTAATTAATTGTGTTGGTCAGCCTAGCCTATACCCAACCTCCATTTACCATAGTTTTCACGTTTGTGTGTCTTGTTGTCACATAACTGTGCGTGTGTGTGTGTGCGTGATTGGTTAAACATATATATTCCATGTATGGAGAGTAGGACTGTCTGTTAACAAATTACAGTCGTAAAGATAGGCTGGACTAGGGTATCTTCTCAATCCAGGGACAGATTCTAGCCTTAAACTATTCACTAGTGAAATCTATTTCTTTTACCTTATTTCTCACTTATTGACCACTTTGCCGGTTCTATTCAGACGGGGCCAAATCCATCTTTAATACCTATCTAAAATTTACGACAATACGGCAAAGTTATGCAATTTTATACTTGTCTTCTATGCTAACATTTCTTATCATCTGACTGTTGACAGTTTTGAAATAGCACGTCGGATAAGAGCGAAAAAATAGGAGGTCCCGTGTGCAAGCTGCGCACGTTAAAATTCCGTCGGCAATTGGAAATCGTAAAGAGCAGGCCTTACGGCCGTTGCCGTGGAAAAATTTACAAAATTAGGAAACCTACCCACCAAAAAAATATTTATAGAATTTGTGATTCCTGTATACACGCATTAGGATATTCGCATTTGTTACGGAGTTAGTGCACTGTGCTGAGATCCTCCTGTTGTGATCTAAGGCAGGGGTTGTCATGGCCTCCCTTCTGAGCCTCATTTACCTCTGTGGCCCCCCCCCCCCCGATAGTCACTGTTAGCTGGGATAAAGGTACTTTACTATGTTACTGTGGCCCCCTAGAAATATAGCATGACCCCTTTAGTGGCCATATGGACCACTTTGAGAATCACTGATCTAAGGGCAGAGGTCAGAGCACTGATGAACTTGTCTGTGTGCAATGAAGATTGTCCTTAAAAAGCTCAACCACAACTTCCTTCCAGAAGACAAAACAAAAGGCGACTAAGACAAAACAAAGATTTTCTAAATTCTCATAACGGACCAAATAATTTTATACCTATACGTCTTGGGAACAAAGTAATGGTGAAAATAAAATTGCTCTTTCGCTATAAGGTTTATTTTCTGATATTTTCCCATGTAAAATTCAGAATTATGTTAACTTCATGATCTTTTATCCCATGTAAAATTCTGAATTAGGTAACTTCATGACCTTTTGCCTCATGTAAAATTCTGAATTAGATTTACTTCATGATCGTTTGTTACTTTTACAATTCTGAATTAGATTTAATTCTTGCTCTTTTATCCCATGTACAGTTCTGAATTAGATTTACTTCCTGGCCTTTTGTCCCATGTACAATTCTGAATTAAGTTAACTTCACGATCGTTTGTCCCATGTACAATTCTGAATTAAGTTAACTTCATGGCATTTTGTCCCATGTACAATTGTGATGAAATCAGTTGTGCCCTTTTCATCAGTTTCGTTCTCTCCTGCATTATTACCTTATTTCTTCATTTTCCTCACTCATTGTCCTATTATTTGGCATATTTTATTGTTAAAGTAGGATGTAGCCACCGAATGTTAATGCTGAATGTAGGAGGTCAAACCTGGACAGTACAATGTTGTGGTGTATATTTGGGTCACCAAGCGTTGAGGCGCTGACCGGGTGTAATGTTGACTGTCTCTCAAATACCATACATGCTCTCAAGTGCGTAGTGCTCGTAGAAGTGTGTGGGTTGACATGATGTGTGGGTGAGTAGACATCAGATAAGATAGTAGACACGAATGCGTATAGGCTCTTGGACAAGTTCACGATGCACCCACTCAACCACATGTAGAAGTCAGTAAACGTTGGTAATACTGATGACCTTTTCAACAATTTATTACGAAGCATACGGTGACATCAACAGCACAGTCAATTGCACATGGATCAGGGACATCACATACATGGTAATGGTTGAAAACATCTGGCATCACAAATCTTGATCAGCTCATACATCAGGATGCTAATGACAATGGTCTGTCAATCTACGTTCTGCTCATACTGAAGCTCAGATACCCCTGACTAAGCGCGTCAGGTACCTCTAGCATATATGCCGCACGACAAGGGCGGGCTCCCAGTTTCTTAACAAAAGCCTATGGCTCTTCTGGCATCACACGCCAGGTACTTCTTCTGGTGAAAAATATAGGCCGCGAAAGGCTGGCCTCTATAGCGACAGAATCAAGCCGCAAGTAGCGGGCCTCTATAACAAGGTAACCTCTGTGTTATTTCTCATAAGCAAGGCATATCCATCTATGCCAAACATACCACCTGAAAAGCGGGTACCAAACAGTACAATCTTCGCTGGGCTTCTATTCAACAATAAGACGTATAGTCTTGGTTTCTGTATGGAGCACAAATAGTAGGCTCTGTCTATTATATCATCTGTGAACTCTACTCAAAAATGTCGCCTCAAAAATATCAATCGTTCTTATGTGCAGACAAGCACCTAGTCTGCATATCTAGGCATACGAGAGGATTAAAGTGTACATATTACCTTGGCAGCATCCAAGAAAATCACCAAACACAACACTTGCCATCCTTGGCGTACAGAATAAACTTGGGGAAGAATCACTGACATATCAGTCACACAGAGGACTTCATTTCCCCGTAATAATGGCAGAGAAAATCTCCGGACCTCTTGTCCGTTCAGAAACATAGGTACAATCCCCAGATCGGAAGTGTCTCTCGATCTGCGCGCAAAAACCTGCGCATGTGCAATGAGCACAGTCCTGAGTGAAGCTAATACAGACCAGGGCGTTTCCCCGAAACAAGAAACAAAACCGCTCCTTATATGGTCATGTGAATAGCGACTTAAGACATGACAACTATTTAAGACATTTCCACGAAATAGGTCAACATCGATCCTTATAAGGATAGGGGAATAAGACAAGGGGAAGATAAACACTAATCAAACCTGTCACTGAAAAGTTAATAGACAGTTCTCTCTCTTAGACCATCAAAAAGTATCAAACAGGTTGACGTCTATAATACAGGCAAAAATGACAGTAACATTTATACACCTACATTTTTGCTC
The DNA here is from genome assembly GCA_024509875.1 of Oreohelix idahoensis. Taxonomy (NCBI): domain Eukaryota; kingdom Metazoa; phylum Mollusca; class Gastropoda; order Stylommatophora; family Oreohelicidae; genus Oreohelix; species Oreohelix idahoensis. Next base: position 55,901 of record JAMPIV010022027.1, read on the forward strand.
TGACCACTCCCTAGACTTCTTTACGTTTCACTAGGTGAATCGTAGTATTACTAGGCTAATTAGATAGGTCAGCGGATAAAACTTTTATCACTTAAGTCGTCTAACCACCTTTGATAGAGACGATCCTTGTTGACACAAGGTGGTGGCGCACGATCGGTGGAAAGAAAGCCAGACTGGTTGTCTAAGAAATCCGCTTCGGAGGTGTACGCAAGCACAGGTGATATACGTAATCGCTTCCGCTGGACCATCTCTGTAGCAATAATACGAATAACCTGTCAGAGGAGACAATATAGACGGAAGGTATTAGCCAGGAAATAAGTACACCGATGTGTTTGTGAGTTTGTACAAATACAATCGGAAGTATTACTGCCATATTTGAAAGAGGTCACGGATTTAAATTTTAAGATTGATATTTTAAAACACACGGGGGGTAATGATGATTTAATACCTCGACCCACATAGTTCTAAAGAACATACCATTGGTTTAATTTGAGAGCTGGAATATACTTTGGCTTTCACTGACAAGGTTGCACCACCTGGGACTTGAACTGAGAAATTGGAATATAATTTAGCAAAATCGGAGACACAGATCAGACTGCATCACAACGTCAAATTAGCAACTCCCAGTAGCCAGAGAGAAGGATCGGACAAAGTATTCCAGAATTAATAGTGACATATCAAAGTATTTGGGCGTCTTTATAATTTAAAAGAGAACTCGCATTTTCTTAAATCAAGACTGGAAACATAAAAAATCAGAGCACCCGTCATAAGAGGAATACTAAAATTTCCCCGACCAAGTGTTCGAAGCATCTAATCAAATTTGCTGTGTTCATTCAACTGTGCCAGGAGATTGTATATCCTATTTCGGGTAAGTTGTGAACATATAGTTTGAAATGTGAATTGTGACATGGCTGTACTTGCTAAGTGGTTATACCAGTCATAAGAGGCTGGCAACCTCAACATTTGAAAATAGTATATTCATAAACCACTATAGCAAGCGCTGGTGATTGCTTTTTGCCAGTCGTACAGAAAACCGACAGCAGAGGTGACCCCAGACTCCGAATGATGATTACCTCACGTGTGCCTAGAGTGTACAGTATCATTTGGTGAGATGTGTGCACCTTGTTAATTGTAAACCAGGCACTCGCACTGTCCAGACACATTTTCCCGATTTAAGGGACCAGACGAATAACGGTGATTTCTAATCATATTCCCTGAGTTATACTGTGTATAATTATTCAGAGAGGCTAACATTTGTGGGTGGACAGCGAGACAATGCGCCTGTTAATCTTCAGCCGACAAATGTACCTAGCAGAGACATTTGCTCCTTTATTTTTCCTAAAGTTCGTGGTTCGAAGCTACAAGACGATTCTTAGACCAGACCAGTCTGAAGTAAGAATCGTCGCCACTATCTTGTGATTCAAGAAAACTGGATTCTCCACCAACTACCTACAGTGGACACGTTGTGTAGACACCCACTTTGACAGTGAAGTTCATCTAGACGCCTCTAGAGAAGTCCTCATCAGAAAAGACCTGACAACGACCAATTGCAATACTCAGCAAGTTAAGTTACATGTAACAGACACAAACAACGGAGAAGAATAACCATCAGTCCCCGATTAAGTCTCAGTGAAGACAAATTTTAAAAACCTCTAAAGTCACTTTCAGCCATTTTTATTTAAATTTGTTAAAGACTAATTGATTATTAAATTTGTTATTTGTTATTCTTACAAATTCAAAGTTGATTCAGTTCTTATAGATAAGAGAGCTCACTCATGTATGATCGAAAATCTGTTATATATATATATATATATATATATATATATATATATATATATATATATATATATATATATATATATATATATATATATATATTCTTCTTCTTCTTCCGTCCTTAGCCAACGACCGGCAAAGCAGTCAGTGGCCATTACGCCTAGTGGCGTCTTAAGGGCAACAGTGAATAGATTTTCTTTGCCGTTGTTCCCATCACGCCTAATGGCGTCTTTAGGGCAACGACAAATCAATCCGTTTGTTGTTGTTTCCGTAATCAAAGTGACTGGCAAACGGGTGATCAGCCCGTTGGGATATATATATATATATATATATATATATATATATATATATATATATATATATATATATATATATATATATATATATATATATATATATATATATATATATATATATATATATATATATATATATATATATATATATATATATATATATATATATATATATATATATATATATTCGGCCAAATAAATGGCCGAATGCCATCACCCACCGGCCGGGATCTGCTTGCTCGGAGCGGGCGAGGGGACATTCACGCCATCGTAGCTGGCGGACGCTGGGGCTGGGTTGGCCATGTCCTTGGGGGAGACCCCGGTGCCATCGCGGGAACAGCTGTGCTTTGGACCCCTGAGGGGAAGCGAAAGAGAGGCCTACCGAGGGCAGCCTTGTGGAGGACTGTGGAGGCTGAGATGCAGGGAGTGGGCCGGGGTTGGGGCACTGTACAAAGGATGGCCGCCGACCGAGCAAAGTGGAATGAATTTGTTGTTGCCCTACAAGACGCCACTAGGCGTGATGGCCACTGACTGCTTTGACGGTCGGCGGCTAAGGATCAAAGAAGATATATATATATATATATATATATATATATATATATATATATATATATATATATATATATATATATATATATATATATATATATATATATATATATATATATATATATATATATATATATATATATTTTTTTTTTTTTTTTTTTTACAGCCATAAAGCCAAAAATACTTATAAAAGGAATTTCGCTTTTAAACCAGCTGGGGGCTCGAACAAGCCAAAACATTGCTTAAAACTTCACAAAAGGTGCCGGATCAGATATACGTTAATAGTGCTCTGCCCTATGCAGCATTGTTCTTGACTTCTGAATTATCTCGTTGTAGTGAAATTGACAGAGATACAACGGTAAAATACCTCCAAAGATAACATGTAAGGATAAAAACATAATGCGTAGGCTGCTGATAGTACATGATCGCCCAGACCGCGGGTCATCACCCTCCATAAAAATTGACTTGCTAGACAGGAGGGGAACGGCGGATAAAAGGAAAAAAATATGACTGGAAAGATTGCGTGAGACTAGAAAGGCTAAGGAGACGCAATTGGGGGGGAAACGGAGAAAAGTCACGTTTCCCAAGTTGACATAAAGCAAGGAACTCGACAGAAGGGACCTTGGATATGTTACGCCACAGTCATTTATTGGTCGCTTTTGCGATACCAAGCCTTTGATTTGAATTCAGCGGCAGAACGCGGATGTTTGGAATATTACAAAAATTAAAAAGTAACTTTTTCGTAATATTAATGTTAGGAATATAAAAATTAGCTGGCCGGATGGCCCATTCTGAGCAGTGAACTAATATGTTCTTAATTTTACAGACGGATAGATAATATTGAAGATAATGACAAAAGACAGTGTTGTTCACATCAACGACAGACTGTATGGAATAAAAAATGTCGCTATTTGCACACAAAAAACACGACCTCGAGACGCAGGTGTTCAAATCTACTTAGTAGGGAAGCGAAGGGACATTGGTGGGAGCTGTGTCTAAATATAACTTTTAACGACAAAATTTTGGAGGGGAGAGAAAGGTTGGTTCAAAAATCAAGTACATTTTGAAAAAAAAAAAAAAAAGTAAGTAGAGACGGACAGACTAACAGATAAACATCCATACTTGACTGAAGCATGACTGAAATGACTTTAGGGTAGGAAATTTGAATTTCAAATAAACCTAGGCAGTGATTGGCCACAGACAATCATTTTATCGGCGCTCAGACGCGCAAGTGGGGCCATTCCTCAATAGTTGTTCGATGATAGACACAGTATTTTAAAGTGTGGTGATTTCCAAATGAAAGAAAGTGAAATAAGTTCAGGGACGCCATAGTATAGCCAGCAGCTCAGCTGAGTTTTGCTAGCATTTCTGTGTTCTTTATTCATAATCTGGTAAGATTGAAATTATTTCTTTGTATATTTTGAATATTGTTTAATGTTCGAGTGATTTGATACTGCCATATCGAAATCTAGCCTTACAAACAAGTAGGGATTTGCTCTAGACCCCCCGCCCAAGTCAGGGTCTAGGGACCAACAATATACATAAACTCCAACAAGGGTTAGGAAAGACAGATCAAGTGTTGAGAATAATGAAACATACTACCTATCCACTTTTCGGGAAGGAAACTAATAAATATTTTTCAGAATCTATAGTCTGGGAGGACCTATCTGATGTAAAACCACCATGGTAAATGTGCTGTTTGGTCAGAGAGATCTGACCTGTCTGTATGATGTGGTTGTTGTTTCCGTGTTGTGTCCAGACGTGGGTAGAGAATAGAATTTTGACACATAGCCAATACTTTGATTGCAGAGCTGTGAGTTTCAGCTGTCAACAAGGCGGTGTCCATTCAGTTGGTGATCTTACTCGAGTGTATCTGTGCAGAACGTTGTGACAGAGACCACTATTATTGCCCGCCAGCACAGAGAGGTGGGACCACCAGATTTCAGCACCAGAGCTACATATGCAAGATGAGTGAGCCTCTGGTCTGCTGGAAGTTCACCAACGCCTTTTAGTTGCTAATACCCCATAAAATTCCTGCAATTTACTGGACACTGTGTAGTCAATATAGACAGGTGTGATGAGGCCACCCCAACAGCACAAGCATTAACTATCCTCCCAAGTAGATGACTACTAGAACATTTTAATAAAACTAACTAGTCTAGTACTTATATATGTACACTCTTGCATTTATTATGTAACATTACATGCATTTCTTTCATAATTTTTAAATCCTTTTTTTTTTTAAAAAAAAGTTCTGGTCAACATAAAACTTGATCCAGAACAAATAAATGTAATATAATTCTATCAAAAATTTTACACACGTGAGTTAGTTCAGTGTATTTTAACATTTGTTAATATTATTAGTCTGCTTAAATATCTGTGGGTGTATCTATAATTATCACACCACATTACATATCATTACCCTAGACATTTTACATAGATACATTCATTAGAAAGAAAAAAAAATAAGTGTGAGGTCGTAGTGGTAGCAAGAAAGGCCTTCTGTCAATTCACAACTACATTTTATCTCAGGAGCCTTCACAGCTGGCCTCATACATTACATTTAGTAATATCACCATCATACAATACCATCAAACCCACTACATACATTGGGGTCTTGTCCAGGGATAATTAGCCCAACAGTAATATTAGGATCTCCTGGTTGGAGAAATAAAATTAGGGGAAAAAAAAATTGTGAAATTCCCTTTAAAATTAAAAGTGTCCCTGCAGATAAAAGTTGGTGAATCTTCACAGCCAGTGATAATTAATTAGTTAACTGGTTAGTTAGAATTAGTTAGACTATAGTCATAAGAAGTACTTAGTGTATTTACTGGTTAGAGATTTAGCTTGTATATTATTATATTGTCTGAAAAGTATGGCGGAGCTAGCAAAATTCCGATCAGCTGCTGTGCTGACCGCAAAGGAGATGGGAATGGATGGTCAAATTTTAATTCAATATGTAACGGCTGAATGTGATAAATATATTGAAAGGGAAGATAGAAAGGTAGCTGAAGAGAAGAGGTTACAAATTGAGGCTGATAGAGAAATTAAGAGGCTGCAGATTGAGGCAGAAGAAAAAACGACAGAAGAGGGAGGCAGAAGAAAAACGACAGCAAAGGGAGGCAGAAGAAAAACGACAGCAAAGGGAGGCAGAAGAAAAACGACAGCAAAGGGAGGAAGAAGAAAAAAGGTTGACTGCCGAAAGGGAGGCAGAAGATAGAAGGTTGCAAAGGGAGCACGAATTACGACTAAGGGAGCTGGAATTACAAGGCCCGGCTCCTGAAAATGGTGCCAGCCCTTTTGCCTCAGATGCTACGCCCAGTCTGGGAGCCTCAAACTCAGCTGTGGGGTTTCATTTAGACCATTTTGTTGAAAAAGACGATGACATAGAGGGGTACCTAGGACGTTTTGAGTTATTAGCTACTACATATGGGTTAGAGAGAGAGAGGTGGAGTTTAAAGCTATCACAGGGATTGAGAGGTACTTCTTATGAAGTATTTGCCAAAATGAACAGGGAAGACCAAGACAATTATGACATGTTAAAGCAGGCTTTGTTATTAAGGTACGAGAAGAATGGTGAATTTTATCGTAAGAAATTTAGAAATGCCAAACTGTTGTCTGGGGAGACATACCACCAATTCTCTGCTAGACTAGAAACCTATTTGGAGAAATGGACGGCTCTGGGGAAGACCCAAGATCTTAAAGAAATGATCATGATTGAGCAATTGAGAGAGTCCATGGCTCCAGACATGAGAAAATTTCTCATGGAACAAGGTGCAGAGAAGTTGGGGGAAATTTTAAATGTTGCTGAGAGGTATCAGGCAGCTCAGGCAGAGGTAAGTGGTGCTAAAAAGAAGCACATAGACAATTTTAAAGCTCCACAGCAATTTAATAAATTTGATAATAGAGAGCAGGGAAATAAAGGTAGGACAAACTTTGAGCGGCCAAGAAATGACTATCGCGACAGAAACTCACAGTTCAATGACCAAAAGTTCAATGAAAGAAAACCGTTGAACCAAGGAAAAAGATGGTGTAAATGGTGCAAGAAGGATAACCATAACACCGAATTTTGTAGAAGGAAACCTTCAAACATTGCTGCAATGAAGTCGGGGACGCGAAGATTAAAGGTTAATCCTAATGGACAACAGGAACCTTATCACCCCCCAGTTTGTGAGGATGTTATTTGTAATGGGGTCACCATAAGGTGCCTTTATGATACAGGTTTGGATTATGATTCAGTTGTGAAGTCTAGCCTAGTGGACCCAAGTCAGTATACCACAGAAACAGTGGAAATACAAGGGGCGACTAAGGACATACCACTCATGACACTTCCCATCGCAAGGATAACGGTGAAAACTCGCTATGTGGAGGGAGAAATCAGAGCAGCAGTGATAGATGAACCAATCTACCCTCTGATATTGGGGTGTAGATACGTCTTCTTGGGGAATCCCGAGAAACCTGTGATCATGGCGACAGTGCAGACCAGGTCACAGAAGAAGGAGGAAGAAGGTGAACCTATAAATGCTCATCCAGAGGAGATGAGGAAGGCGCAGGCTGAGGATAGGACACTCAAGCCCTGTTTTTAAAAAATTGCCCAAATGCCACACACCTCCGAGCAAGGGGGAATATTTCATGAAGAACAAACTCTTATACCGGAAGGCCGGAACTGGAACAAATGGTCACAACCAGCTGGTTCTTCCCACTTCATATAGAGATAAAGTGATGGAACTCGGGCATGCGATTCCCTTCAGTGGTCACATGGGGATCAGCGCCACAGGACAGCGTATAGCTTGTCATTACTTCTGGCCAGGGATAACGGAGGATATAAAAAGATATGTCAAATCCTGCCCAGAATGTCAAAGGGTAGCTCCAAAGCACTGGACTGCTCCTGCAACTCTAGGGGAAATGCCCATAGTGGGAACACCTTTTGAGAGGGTTGCAGTGGATATTGTGGGACCTCTCACTCGGACCAAGAGGAGGAACAGTTACATCCTTACTCTGGTGGACACTTGTTCTATGTGGGGAGAGGCGATAGCCCTGCCATCAATTGATTCAAAACATGTAGCAGAGGCACTACTTACAATATTTACCCGATTAGGATTCCCGCATCAAATCTTGACGGATAATGGTTCTCAGTTCAAGGGGAAACTAACGGAAGAAGTTTTTAAGCTATTTCAAGCCAGACACTTTCATTGTAGTCCGTACCATCCACAAGGGAACGGCCAGGTAGAGAGGTTCAACGGGACTCTCATTTCTATCCTGAGAAAGCTGGCACACGAAAAACCGGATCTGTGGGATCAATTCCTGCCCGCTGCATTGTTTGCGTACCGGGAGGTACCACATAGTTCAACCGGGATGGCTCCCGCAACTCTGCTATTTGGGAGGCCAATAAAAGGTCCATTAGAAGCTCTATTAAGGACCTGGACAGATGAGAAGGCGGAAGAGACTGTTACCTCATCGTATCAATACGTGAACGAACTGACCACTCGTTTGAAAGCTGGATGGAAACTGGCAAATGATAATTTGAAGCAAGCCAGGAAGAAACATGCAGCATATTTTAATAGGAAGGCAAAGGACAGGGAACTGGCAGTCGGAGAGAAGGTGCTGCTTCTACTACCCGGAAGCCAGAATAAATTACAAATTGGTTGGCAAGGTCCATATACGGTTCTAGAGAAAGTGTCTAGAACAAACTATAAAATTGACAAAAAGGGGAAGGAGAAAGTTTATCATGTAAACCTGTTAAAGAAGTATCTGGACAGACCACTCCAGGAAAGCACCCCCTTATTGACCTTGGCTATTGCAACCCAGATGCAAAAAGAACCACTCACCTCACATGAATACCCATTACATCCTTGTGAAACCGCAGCACAGGTAAAAGTCAGTAAGCACCTGACTAAAAACCAGAGGGAGAGAGTTCAACAAGTTCTGGAGGAACATACAGATGTATTAACAGATAAACCAGGCCATACAAATTTGCTACAGTATGACATGAAACTGGTAGACTCAAACCCAATCTGTATGAGAGCCTATTCTATTCCGTTCGCGAAGGAGAAGGCATTGAAGGAAGAAATAGAGTATTTGTTGAAGGAGGGGATTATTTCGCACAGTGAATCATCTTTTAGTTCTAGTGTCGTTTTGTTGAGAAAACCGTCTGGGGAACACAGACTGTGCATAGATTACAGGAAACTAAATGCTGTCACAGAAGGACAAGTGGATCCATTACCAGACACAAAACAGTTATTTGCCAGACTGAACAAGGCAAAATACTTTTCAAAGGTGGATCTTAGTAAAGGCTATTACCAGATCCCAGTGAAGCCTGAAGTGAGACCTTATTTGGCTTTTAGCACTTCGGATGGACATTATGAATTCAATATGCTACCATTCGGACTGAAAAATGCTCCGAGTGTGTTTTCAAGGATGATGCGCAAATTGTTGGATCCCCTGAATAACCCATGTATCACGAATTTCATGGATGATATTCTCGTCGCCACAGAGACATTTGAAGAACACATTGAAGCTCTGGAGATGTTGTTTGATAGACTTCGGGAGGCGAACTTAACTGCTAGGCCCACAAAATGTTGTATTGGATGCCAAGAGTTGGAATTCTTGGGACACACTGTATATCAGGGTAATATGACCCCTGATCCTAAGAACTTGGAAAAACTGCAGAGAGCACCTAGGCCGCAAAAAAAAAAGGACGTGCGATCGTTTGTGTCGTTATGCGGATTTTATCAGAAATACATCAAGAATTTTAACGCTATTTGTGCTCCTCTGACTGATCTGACTCGCAAGGGACTTCCAGATAAAATTATTTGGACTGCACAATGTGAACTAGCGTTCCAAGAGTTAAAGGAAAAACTCACTAGCAAGCCGATTCTCAAACTGCCTAATTAGAGTAGCGGCAGACGTGAGGAGTAATTTTACCTATGTGTATCGCTGGTTTTGGAACTTGCCATAGGCATGTTTTCAAGTGGGGAGATGTGTAGTGAAATTGACAGAGATACAACGGTAAAATACCTCCAAAGATAACATGTAAGGATAAAAACATAATGCGTAGGCTGCTGATAGTACATGATCGCCCAGACCGCGGGTCATCACCCTCCATAAAAATTGACTTGCTAGACAGGAGGGGAACGGCGGATAAAAGGAAAAAAAAAATATGACTGGAAAGATTGCGTGAGACTAGAAAGGCTAAGGAGACGCAATTGGGGGGGAAACGGAGAAAAGTCACGTTTCCCAAGTTGACATAAAGCAAGGAACTCGACAGAAGGGACCTTGGATATGTTACGCCACAGTCATTTATTGGTCGCTTTTGCGATACCAAGCCTTTGATTTGAATTCAGCGGCAGAACGCGGATGTTTGGAATATTACAAAAATTAAAAAGTAACTTTTTCGTAATATTAATGTTAGGAATATAAAAATTAGCTGGCCGGATGGCCCATTCTGAGCAGTGAACTAATATGTTCTTAATTTTACAGACGGATAGATAATATTGAAGATAATGACAAAAGACAGTGTTGTTCACATCAACGACAGACTGTATGGAATAAAAAGTGTCGCTATTTGCACAAAAAAACACGACCTCGAGACGCAGGTGTTCAAATCTACTTAGTAGGGAAGCGAAGGGACATTGGTGGGAGCTGTGTCTAAATATAACTTTTAACGACAAAATTTTGGAGGGGAGAGAAAGGTTGGTTCAAAAATCAAGTACATTTTGAAAAAAAAAAAAAAAGTAAGTAGAGACGGACAGACTAACAGATAAACATCCATACTTGACTGAAGCATGACTGAAATGACTTTAGGGTAGGAAATTTGAATTTCAAATAAACCTAGGCAGTGATTGGCCACAGACAATCATTTTATCGGCGCTCAGACGCGCAAGTGGGGCCATTCCTCAATAGTTGTTCGATGATAGACACAGTATTTTAAAGTGTGGTGATTTCCAAATGAAAGAAAGTGAAATAAGTTCAGGGACGCCATACTATAGCCAGCAGCTCAGCTGAGTTTTGCTAGCATTTCTGTGTTCTTTATTCATAATCTGGTAAGATTGAAATTTTTTCTTTGTATATTTTGAATATTGTTTAATGTTCGAGTGATTTGATACTGCCATATCGAAATCTAGCCTTACAAACAAGTAGGGATTTGCTCTAGACCCCCCGCCCAAGTCAGGGTCTAGGGACCAACAATATACATAAACTCCAACAAGGGTTAGGAAAGACAGATCAAGTGTTGAGAATAATGAAACATATTACCTATCCACTTTTAGGGAAGGAAACTAATAAATATTTTTCAGAATCTATAGTCTGGGAGGACCTATCTGATGTAAAACCACCATTGTAAATGTGCTGTTTGGTCAGAGAGATCTGACCTGTCTGTATGATGTGGTTGTTGTGTCCGTGTTGTGTCCAGACGTGGGTAGAGAATAGAATTTTGACACATAGCCAATACTTTGATTGCAGAGCTGTGAGTTTCAGCTGTCAACAAGGCGGTGTCCATTCAGTTGGTGATCTTACTCGAGTGTATCTGTGCAGAACGTTGTGACAGAGACCACTATTATTGCCCGCCAGCACAGAGAGGTGGGACCACCAGATTTCAGCACCAGAGCTACATATGCAAGATGAGTGAGCCTCAGGTCTGCTGGAAGTTCACCAACGCCTTTTAGTTGCTAATACCCCATAAAATTCCTGCAATTTACTGGACACTGTGTAGTCAATATAGACAGGTGTGATGAGGCCACCCCAACAGCACAAGCATTAACTATCCTCCCAAGTAGATGACTACTAGAACATTTTAATAAAACTAACTAGTCTAGTACTTATATATGTACACTCTTGCATTTATTATGTAACATTACATGCATTTCTTTCATAATTTTTAAATCCTTTTTTTTTTTAAAAAAAGTTCTGGTCAACATAAAACTTGATCCAGAACAAATAAATGTAATATAATTCTATCAAAAAATTTTACACACGTGAGTTAGTTCAGTGTATTTTAACATTTGTTAATATTATTAGTCTGCTTAAATATCTGTGGGTGTATCTATAATTATCACACCACATTACATATCATTACCCTAGACATTTTACATAGATACATTCATTAGAAAGAAAAAAAATAAGTGTGAGGTCGTAGTGGTAGCAAGAAAGGCCTTCTGTCAATTCACAACTACATTTTATCTCAGGAGCCTTCACAGCTGGCCTCATACATTACATTTAGTAATATCACCATCATACAATACCATCAAACCCACTACACTCGTGAACACTACCTTGAGATAAAAGCGTCATTATTCTACTATCTACAGTTCTGCCAAGAGTAATCTTGTACGAAGATAGACACCTTTGAAGATCCATTTTAAATACTCTTGAGTTTTGGCCACTGGTGGACCACTAATGCAGAGCAAAGGGGAAGCAAATCCCGTAACAACAATTCTGTTTTAGGTTAACTTCGTGATCTTTTGTGCCATGTACAATTCTGAATTAGGTTTAGTTCATGATTTTAGATCAAATTTTTTTATTCTTTAAAAAAAAGTAAAAAATATTTAGGTATCTCTAGGGTTTACTCTCGTAATGCAAATTTGACTAATTCATGAATTATTCCGTGAATACTGGAATAAATCTCTCACAACGAGATAATAAACGCAGGTAAAACAATCATGGAGTGTACTATACAATCTGTGTGGTCAATGGGTTTCACGTCAACAACCTTCCGGGGCGAAAGCATATGTGCCTGGAATCAGTGTAAGATGATATCACAGAGTAAGATCACCAATGTGGAACTGATTACAAGAACTAGATAAGTGCCAGTGGAACAAGACATAAGAAGAAGACATCGCAGATGGATATAATACACATTGAAGAATTCTATCAATAGCATTAAAATAGGCAGCCCTTGATCTTGATACTCCAGGATAAGGCAAGAAGAAGGATTGTGAAAACACGTGGAGCGATGAAATGGATACGGAAATGAAAAGAATGGGGAAAGCATGGAAATACCTTGCGCTCTCGCATTTGGCAGAAGAATTTTTCAAGAATTTGGTGTACACAAATGCTCCTTGAGGAGCTGGTGGGTCATGAAGGAATAATAAATGAACTAACCGTTTCTTAATATCGTTTTGTACTTTGATTTGTCCTGGGGGAAAACTGTTTGGCCTAGACTTGTAGTTGGATTTGTCCTGAGGAAAACTGTCTGGGCAAGACTTGTAGTTGGATTTGTCCTGAGGAAAAAACTGTCTGGCCAAGACATGTAGTTTGATTTGTCCTGAGGACAAAACTGTCTGGCCAAGACTTGTAGTTGGATTTGTCCTGAGAACAAAACTGTCTGGCCAAGACTTGTAGTTTGATTAGTCCTGAGGAAAAAACTGTTTGGCCTAGACTTGTAGTTGGATTTGTCCTGAAGACAAAACTGTCTGGGCAAGACTTGTAGTTGGATTTGTCCTGAAGACAAAACTGTCTGGGCAAGACTTGTAGTTGGATTTGTCCTGAGGAAAAAACTGTCTTGCCAAGACATGTAGTTTGATTTGTCCTGAGGACAAAACTGTCTGGCCAAGACTTGTAGTTGGATTTGTCCTGAGAACAAAACTGTCTGGCCAAGACTTGTAGTTTGATTTGTACTGAGGAAAAAACTGTCTGGCCTAGACTTGTAGTTTGATTTGTCCTGAGGAAAAAACTGTCTGGCTTAGACTTGTACGTTGATTTGTCCTGAGGAATAAAACCGCCTTTCCGAGACTTGGCTGTTTCACTCTTGTAGTACTATGCCACTTATTTACTGTTACTTCACTGTTGCGTCATACCTATGCTGTTGAAGCTCCGTTATACTTTAGCCATCCCAGTTCCAACAATAATTTATATTTATGTTTCAGCACCTGTTCTTGCGGACCAGCACTTTGTCAGGGCATACATGATTCATATTCGTACTAACCCAGTATCTGTAGACTTCTGGCTGTGGAATGAAAAAAAATTAACCGAAGTACAAACTACATGAAGAGCATACATCTTTGTTTCTAATCAACGAAAGGACTTCCTACAAAAAAATAAAAAAATAAAAAAACTATCCTTTTCGCTTCCCTTAACTAATTTCTCTATTTCCTCTTTCCCAATCTCCATTCTACCAGACGATGCATCAAAACGATCGCCTTCCCGACGTGCCTCATCCATCATGGCAACGATTCTGAGACGTGCGAAGCACGAGCGCTAGAAATCGAATGAACTCCCTGGAGGTCCGTTTTTGCCAGCCGCCCAATTTAAGCCTTTTTTTCTCGCCGTGTGCAGTAGACAGAAAATACAATAACAGGCAATTGCGCACGTATATTATTCACATAGAGTAGTGCTGTTTTCTGTGAAGAAGATAAGTGAAGTAGTGCTGTTTTCTGTGAAGAAGATAAGTGAAGAAAGGCATTTAAACTCTTCACACTGTTTTATATTGAATAGTTGCCAAGTCTTGAAAACACCGCCGAGTGGTAAATTGGTTAGAGTGTTATCTTCTCGAAAAAAAGTTACCGGGTTGGAAACCTGGTGGCGTCACACGCCAGTCTACCCAGCTGTAAATGGGGGCCTAACTCTTGCTCTTGAATTAGAGAAGGTAAAGATAGCGAGGAAGACAGCCCACCACCTAATCTCATAAATCTGAGACATAATACAGTAGCGTCTTTAACACATCACTCTCCGTTAGGCTGCATCGTCCATGGGATTACCTTTACCGAAGTTTTAAAGACCTCGTGTTTGATACAAAACAGCGCTGTTCTTGTACTCCAAGTTATTTTCTTGTTGTTACAGTCCTGCTGAACCAGCGAGTCCCAAGATCGATGTTAGAAGGCTGAAGTTCATCGCCACTGACGTCTTTACTAATTGTGGGGGTCCGATTTGGATTATTCTGGACCATTCTGGACATAAGAATAAAATGTTCTTGTAACATGTTTTATGTCAAAATGTAGCTAATAAATATAGATATAAGTTAAAGGTGAAGGATACCGTTACACGCCCATTGAGGCATATTGGGAATATGGTGTTAGGCTCATATTTTCTTGACCATACGGCACACTAGGGGTGATGTAGTCAGCATCACGCCGGCCGCCTTTAACCTTCCCAGAGTTGCTCTGGTAGCCAGTTTATGAGACTGGGTCGACCCCGGAGCCGTTTGCCTTTAGCGTCCTAAAAAATCAAATATGTCAACTGGGGGTCGAACCAAAGACCACTAAGATCGGAAGCCAGTGCACTAACCATAAATATATATTTTTTTTTTTAAATATTTAATACAGTGTAATAGAACATATTCTTGACAATCTGATCTACAATAATCTTCATTCCTTATTTTGGATGAAATTAAGAATAGTGGGGCATGTTCTTCGATGTCATCCAATAAGTCGGCCACGTCGTTATGGTTATGATTAAGGTTATTGTTTAGGGTTAGGTTTAGGATTACGTTTAGAATTCCTAACCCTAACCCTTATCCCATATTACTACGCCTCGGAATATTTTTTTAAGGCTGTATCGAACACACATCCAACTGTTCTTCATTTCAACCCCTTAATTTTGTTCAAAGCTGGAGGTGGGAACCCGAATCGGGGCCCCTTGTGAGCATGAGGCCTGATTGGGTAAATCCGTTGAATCGAACTAAGGCTGTTCCTTGCATAGCTGCACTGTTTTTATTCCACAAAGCCTGTTAAGCATCATCATCAAGAGAAGCAGTTTTCGTCAGTGTGCTGCATGTAAAGGTTGTTGATGATATAAATGTGAGAAGTAGACATTGGTATCCGTTAGGACACACACTCAGGGGACTTGCTGACAGCGTTTCAAGGCAGTCCTTGTTCTAGAATTCGCAGGGTAAGAGAGGTCGAGATAGACTGAAAAACTCATGGTGAAGAGAGCTAGAGATAGACATGAAATAATGAGGAAGTCACGGATAGACCTTGGGTTTCTTGAAGGCCTCTGCTTCCTTGAGAACCGCTATATATATATATATATATATATATATATATATATATATATATATATATATATATATATATATATATATATATATATATATATATATATAGCACAATGTATATTCAATGATCGTAATTTCCAAATGTTAGATAACATTGAATATACATACCAAGCTTCGTCTGTTTAATTCAAATGTTATCTCAGTGTTAACATACGGCTGTGAGAGTTGGAAAATAACAAAATCATTGGAGAACAAGCTGAATACATTCGAGAACAAATGTCTTAGAAAACTCATGAACATCAGTTGGAAAGAATTCAAGACTAATCGACAAATAAGAGAAGACTCTAGGCAGAAATATGTCTCCGACTATATAAGGAAAAGACGATGGTCATATATCGGTCATGTCCTACGAATGCAAAACAACAGAATATCATTGCAGGCGCTCACTTGGGTTCCTGAGGGTAAGAGGAAAAAAGGAAGACCAAAAGAAACACTCAGAAGAACAATAATAAGAGAAGGAAGAACGTTGGGCCTAAATAATGTGCAAGAGCTAAGAGGAGTGGCGTCACAACGTACAACCTGGAGAGCACTGGTTTCTGCCTTATGCGCCGTGTTTGGTGCTTAAAGAATTTATTATTATTATTATTATTATTATATATAGCACGACACGGGTTCAACAAGAGGTTGGCTAATGCCGCTGTTTGTACTTGCTATATGAAGAATAAACACATGGAACTCCCTTACCTTAAAGTCTTATACAATCATACTAACACTGTTTCTGATTCTTTGCACGTAGTTAATAGATAAACTTAATTATTACCAACGACTGCAGGCAATCTACCTGGTTTAATATACTTAGTTACCTTCTTAGTCGTTCCTCTTCTACCCAGTGGTGTAGAGGTTTGCCAAAGAGAGCGCCATACTATTATATCGGCTAAACATTCTATGTTTTCAGACTAGTGTTCTACTTCTTTATTTCTTACGAGTGCCTGAAAACATACCTTTATGTTTGTTTCATATTAATTATATCGGCTGTATTCCTCCTGACCTGGTTCCAATCTTGTCCTCGGTCCTTCAGAGATTTTCTTATAAAGTTCAATTGTGCAGGCACTTGTCTAGTTGAATATTTGATACATATTTCCCCCAGACCTGAAGATCTTTAATTTTTGCATATACTTACTTACTTACTTAGTCGTTCCCCTTCTACCGTGAGGTGTAGAGGTATTTTTGCATATACACCCTAATATAATAGACGAGCTTTGAGTCTAGGTTCAATAGGGCGCGCCTCGCCAAAACGAGGCACAATACAGTTTTTTTGTTGTTTTTTTTTTATGGTTCAACGCGCGGCCACAAGATTGCCGCTCAGTTTCTAGTACTCGTCAGCATCTTCTGTAACTAGCTTACTTCACCACAACTCAGAATTCTTCTGGACACGAAACTGGAA
Organism: Oreohelix idahoensis; assembly: GCA_024509875.1. Taxonomy (NCBI): domain Eukaryota; kingdom Metazoa; phylum Mollusca; class Gastropoda; order Stylommatophora; family Oreohelicidae; genus Oreohelix; species Oreohelix idahoensis. Next base: position 72,894 of record JAMPIV010022027.1, read on the forward strand.
TTGGCTTCTTCTGCACTCTGGAAACTGGACTAAAACATGCTTTCGCACTCATTGAAAAACTCGACCTCAAAGCTGAACTCAACTTGCTTTATTACCCACTATGAAAGTTAGATTACAACTACTTTTTTTCTGGTCGCACTGCAACTACCTGCTTCGATACAACTCTCACCCATTTCGGCCTTTCTTGTCTCCAATCATCGGCTTTATTCAATGTCAGATATCACTCGATTCACTCCCTAGAATTTGAATGTGTCTACTTTCAACTATCACCTGCCAAACATTTATTCTGTGGGACATTCGATCGAACCACAGGTAAGAACTCAGCGACAGATCACACTAATATAAACAGGAAACTACAGAAACCGTACTTACTCATTCTTTCAAATAATGCACGGGCCACTTATCTCCCTTTTAACTTTTCTCTGCACAACTCAAAAAGAAATTACAACAACATGAGACAATTGTGAAGACATGTTATCATACTTTAAGATGCTAGAATAACATTGCATAATTATATTCTAACACAATTGTTATAGCTTAGACTTTTTACTTTTACGGTAATATGACACTTATTGTGGCATATATCGCTTGTGAAGAGTGGGTTATGTGATTTCCTTAATGATAAGGCGTTTATATGTAAACATGTCAAGAAGCTAATGACGGGGGTGTGTCGTGGACCAGAGACACGACGCACATAAATTACCTGATCCGCCCCTTTTTTATCTTGGATTGTGTTGGTCTTACTTTCTTTATAAGTATCGCAGCGCCAATATATAAGCTATGTTGCGGTGTCTTGCAAACGTCTATCTCAGCTCTCTCCAAATACTGGATACTTTTACGATTACAGCTCACCCTTTCTGCGTGCCACCTGGCTCTAACATTTTTCATTGAAAGAAGTTTCTATGAGACAAAGTAGTAATAATAATAATAGCCCCTTCAGTCATAACTGACTATGGGAATGCGCCCCTGAGGTGACAACCCTCAACTGCTTAATTTCCTGGTGTTCCTTTCGGCGTTTTCTCCTCTCTTCTGCTTGTTGTGTGAGCTTCTGTTCGTTCAATCTGACGTGGCGCCTCAGATAGCATCGCCATTTGGCGCGATCGGCGGCTTCATCCTCCCAGATTGCCGGATTTAAGCCCAGTGCCCTTCTGTCTCTCTTGCCCACATCTTTGAACCTCAGCTGCGGTCGCTCAACTGTTCAAACTGAGACAAAGTACAAACTGAAATAATTGTTCGGACTTATTCTTTGTTCTCTTTGTCGTTTGCTCTCATATAACCGTAACTATTCATCTCTCAAAGTTTGCGGTTTGTCTCAGGCTTCTTTCATCTAAAAAAAATGGTTATGAAGGCCATGCTATCAATCTGCGCATCCCGTGAAGTCGATATTCCGGAAGAAGATGTTTTACTGGTTGCTTGCCTTCACCACATGGTCATAAGTCTATCTGTCCATTTTATTTTTTTAACAAGATATTATTTATTATTTTATTTAGACCAGAGTAGTATGTCATGGCGGAAACGGGTATCATTCAGGCGTTGAGCGTGACTTTTTATATAAGGAAATGTGGTGCAGGAGCGTGGTGGTGGAGCTGACTTTTATATAAGGAAATGTGGTGGAGGAGCGTGGAGGAGGAGAGGCCTTGCATGTAGTAATATATAAGTTCAATAATGGCGGGCGTTTATTTATTGTGTGTATGTTGTTGTTTATACATATATTACAACAAATAGACAATATTTAGTTAGACAATATTTAGTTATACATATATTTCGACATATATTACAACAGTTATAGTATATATTATATATATAGAGAAATATAAAAGAAAACACTAGATATATTTTATATATTTATTGACAAAGTTAGTTGGTCTATGGGTGCTGTAGGGTGACGTCTAACCTCACTACTGTGGGTTTTGTGGTTCTACCGATAATGACGGAAAATATGTTTTAAAAATCGATAATGGTTGGCTAGTAGGTTACTAAGCAGGTTTTTTTAAGCGAGTGGAGTCTTGTTGTGCTGGCGCGGGTGACGACACATGGGTGTGTACATTTTGGGGTGTAGCAGGCGAGTGTGCCAGCATTGAGAGGTGCGAGTGAAGTGTTAGAGTTCTAGAGGTGGGAGTGAAAGAGACGTGTCACTATTCTAGGGCCAGCGCCTAGAGGTGGGAGGGCAGTGTTAGAGATTTGACTGTACCGACAATTTTATACATATATACATACAATATATAAAAAAGATAAAAAATCGATAATGACGGAAAATTTAAAAATCGATAATGGTGGGTAGTAGGTTACTAAGGGTTTTTTTTTTAAGCGAGGGGAGTCTTTTTGTTCTGGCGAGGGTGACGACGCATGGGTGTATTGTGGTGTAGCGGGCGGGTGTAGGTTAGGGGGTATTTTTGTGTGATGTTGTATTTTGCCGTTGGTGTGTTTGTTTAAGGCGGATGTGCCAGCAGCGAGAGGTGAGAGTGAAGTGTTAGAGACTTTACTAGGGCCAGCATCGAGAGGTGGGAGGACCAGCATCGAAAGGTGGGAGTGAAGTGTTAGAGACTTGACTAGGACCAGCGTCGAGAGGTTGAGTGAAGTGTTAGAGACTATACCAGGGACAGCAGCGAGAGGTGGGAGTGAAGTGTTAGAGACGTCACTATACCAGGTCCATCATCGAGAGGTGGGAGTGAAGTTTTAGAGACTTGGCTATAACAGGTCCAGTGTGGGAGTGAAGTGTTAGAGACCTGACTATACCAGGTCTAGCATCTAGAAGTGGTAGTGAAGTGTTAGAGACCTGCATATACTAGGTTTAACATCTAGAGGTGCGAGTGAAGTGTTACAGTTCTAGAGGTGGGAGTGAAAGAGACGTGTCACTAAACTAGGGCCAGCGCCTAGAGGTGGGAGTGAAGTGTTAGAGACTTGACTATTCCATTTTGTGTGTAGGTATTTTAATTGTTATGTGTTGTTGTATTGTGTGTTGGTGTGTTTGTTTATACATATATACATGCAATATATATATATATAAATATAAAAAAGCAATAATGGCGGAAAATATAAAAAATCGATAATGGCGGGCTAGTAGGTTACTAAGGTTTTTTTTAAGTGAGAGTGTGGGGTGTTATTGATTTTTACTGGTTGGGGTGATGACTCATAGATGTGTTGAGGTGTAGCGCTGGAGTAGGACAATATAAAAGCGGTAGGGTATAGGTGGTATTGGTTTGGTTCTTGTCTGGTAATTTTGCGTGTAGGTATTGTAATTGTTGTTTGGTGTAGTGTAACTGGTGGGTTTGGGTTTTTGGGTGGTTGTGTTGTGTATGAGTCGGCCTTGTGTTGGTGAGTACAGATAAAAGACTAGCTTATTGTGATGTTTATTGAGACCATTATTACATTTTTCCGCCCCGCGTTTGTTGTATAATGAGAACCTCCAAAAAAAATTGTGTTTGTCTGGTGGTTTGTGTGCATGTATTGGTGTGAATTACAACTAATTGGTGTTAGCTTTCTTGGTTTGATAGTCCTTTTCACAGTGTAAAATCATTATCGGTTATCTGTAGTGTTTTAAATAGTTTTGTTAAGCCATTATTTCTATAATATTTAGGGGCCATCTCGACGCTGTATAAACGTTAGATGTATATTTATCAGATCACCGAGGGCGTATGCGCATCGCGCATAACTTCACACGTCCAACAAAAAAAAACTTTACAGGAGCGATTATATGTTGATTTTTCACTGTCACTTTTAAAGAGGTCATACCCAGACTTGTGTAGATTGACCAATTATTGTGGAGGTAGTGTATTCTTAAGCAATAACAGGAGATTTTTGTGTATTTCATGAAAGTTTAGGTATAGATACACTGTCCAAAAGTGATCTCATCAGAACGTTGTTATCTATGTGGATGTGTTGCAGTCTTGTTACAAACAACATTGTTATTGGAAGGAGTTGTGCTTTTACCCTTTTACATGAATATAACAACCGACTTGTTCCAAAACCTTCATGCAACTATGTTGCTACTTGACTTGAGAAGAAGGAATTTTTATAAGCACTCACTAAGTGAATTCCCTTTTTCCTACCAGCTATAGAATAAAGAGGACAATATAAAATAAAAAAGGGATACCTTTTTATAGAGGAAGATGACTAATGATCGGTGTGTGGGGGAGGATTTTGGTTTTGTGTTGTGTTGTGTGTGTGTAGCTAGTGATGAGAATATAAGACGATGAAGTGGCGTCAGAGGCAACAATGCTTTTGATATTAAAATATGACAGGGAATTCCCGTTGTTGGGTGACTGTAACTACATATTGAGACGGGCGCTGGGTCACGTGATAGTTTTCTTTATTATTTATATTATATCATAAGTAATAAATCTACTCACCCCAATGTCCAGTTAGTGTTATGTAAATGACCCGCACACAGTCGTAGTCTCCAACATAAAATATACTGTCAAAGGTCAGGCTGGACAAGGCCAAATAGACAGTTTAATTGAACACAACCGTAGAGATATATGTCACAGGCAGACTAGATTATGGCGGCAACTAGATACTCCCTTAGTTTTGCAGGTTGCAATCGGAACAATATCGAGGCCATTTTCAGCCATTTTAATAAAGTTCAAAAACACACGTGCTTTTACCCTCACTAGAAAGAAACGCGATCGATGGCCCGCACAAAACATCGCGCGTAAACCATGACTCGTTTATAAAATTCCGGTACCATAGAGGGTGACGTCAGAGCTAAATATAGCTATCTAGAAAAGCGTAATAAAAAATCTAATAGGCAGAGTTTTGCATATTGGTAGACGAAAAAAAGCCTATCTGCAACGCGATTTACCTATGTAAGACTAATATTTTACCTTTGTAAGACTAACCCTACTGTTTATTTCTGTTCACGTCACAAGTTCAAAACACAATCGATCAATAGTAGAAATTTATAAAAGAAGCATTCCTTCGTTCGTGTGTTCGAACCCCCGTGATTTAAGGTTTCACTCTTTTTACACGCGCCGCATCTGGTGATAGGTTTTATATTGTCTCCCAAGCGTTTCAAACATGCGGCGACCACGGAATTTTAGTACATTAAATAAATGTAACTAAGTATTTGTTCCAGTTATCAAATGATTATCTACTTTTTTTGTCCTACAATTTTCAAACTTTAGTGAAAACTTTTCTTCCATTCAGCAAAGATGGTCCCAAACTTTTTCCCAGTCCTGCTCAAAGGTGCCAGCCAACCTGTAGGTAAATAGATCAGCTGTCAAATACTTCTTTAAATATTTCTTTAAATATTTCTTGCAGTTTTCCAAACTTTTCATTAAATTTTTTTTTTTCATTAAATATTTTTTCCTGTTGTCAGTACTTGACAATGCAAATATTTCTTACCGTTGTCAAAATATTTCTTCCCCTTATCAAAATATTTCTTCCACTTGTCAAATATTTTCTTACCGTTGTCAAAATATTTCTTACCGTTGTCAAAATATTTCTTCCACTTGGCAAACAAATTTCTTCCACTTGTCAAAAAATTTCTTCCACTTGGCAAATATTTCCTACCGTTGTCAAAATATTTCTGCCACTTGGCAAAAAAATTTCTTCCAATTATCAAAATATTTCTTCCACTTGTCAAATATTTTCTTACCGTTGTCAAAATATTTCTTACCGTTGTCAAAATATTTCTGCCACTTGGCAAAAAAAATTTCTTTCACTTATCAAAATATTTTCTTCCACTTGTCAAATATTTTCTTACCGTTGTCAAAATATTTCTTACCGTTGTCAAAATATTTCTGCCACTTGGCAAAAAAAATTTCTTTCACTTATCAAAATATTTTCTTCCACTTGTCAAATATTTTCTTACCGTTGTCAAAATATTTCTTACCGTTATCAAAATATTTTGTCCACTTGCAAAAAAATTTCTTCCACTTGTCAAAAAAGTTTCTTCCACTTGGCAAATATTTCTTACCGTTGTCAAAATATTTCTTCCACTTGGCAAAATTCCTTCCACTTGTCAAAATATTTCTTCGACCTGTCAAATATTTCTTACCGGTGTCAAAATATTTCTTACCGGTGTCAAAATATTTCTTCCACTTGGCAAATATTTCTTCAAATATTTCTTACAGTTGCCAAATATTTATGAAAATGTTTTTGTTAGCTGTCAAATATTTCTTTAAACGAGTCTTCCAGTTGTCAAATATTTCTAACAGTTGTCAAATACTACTAACAGTTGTCAAATATTTCTTAAAATATTTCTGCTAGTTGCCAAACATTTCTTCAAAGGCGACCATCTTTCATGCAGTTGATATGGCCAAGACAGCATAGGCTTCCCTGTCTCAGCCGGCTATACAGGCTTTGAAGGCCAGCACGTGACAACACCTCAAAATTTGGCACTTTATCTTTCCATGAAAGGCCGAGGAGGTGCCGCAGATACGGTAGATGGCAGGTATTGAGCCTTCTTTCTTGCTTAGCATAGATTGTCCAGGTCTCACTAACACATAGAAGTGTACTGGTGATGCAGGTGTTATATACCGCAGCTTTGGTCTTCGTTGTGAGTTTTGCGTTTCCCCAAACACGTGATGTGAGGCGGGTAAAGGTAGCTGCTGCTTTGTTAATGAGGCTATCAATTTCTGTGCCCAGAGAGAGTTTATCATTGATGATATACACAGGGTATTTGTGAGCCACGTGGTGTTAAGTCCGCTGAAGTGACGCTAAGTGTGTTACCGCTAGTTATGAAACCAGATCGAGGGTCGGGGCAGACTTCGCGAGGAAACCATTGAGCGTAGACCGCGTGAAACTCCGTTAGCATAGAGGGTCGAATGGCTTCGGTTAGGGTGGGTGACGTCAGCGCTAAATATAGACTATCGGAAACAAGTTTATGTATAATAAAATAATAATACAAACTCAAAAGAACATAAACTCGCTTCAAAAGCCCTCTTAGTAACCTAATCCAACATTATCGATTTTTTAAAAACTTTTCCGTCATTATCGATTTTTATATTTTTTATATTTATTGTATGTATATATGTATAAACAAACACACCAACACACTACCAGTCAAATTCAACAACACACAACACCAAGCAAACCAAAAGCAATACCACCCACACCACACCGCTTATACATTGTAGCCGTATGGCCGGCACGACCGTAGTAATGAGGTTAGACGTCACCCTACAGCACCCATAGACCAACTAACTTTGTCAATAAATATATAAAATATATCTAGTGTTTTCTTTTATATTTCTATATATATATAATATATACTATAACTGTTGTAATATATGTCTAAATATATGTATAACTAAATATTGTCTAACTAAATATTGTCTAATTTTTGTAATATATGTATATTGTATAAACAGCAACCTACACACAATAAATAAACGCCCGCCATTATTGAACTTATATATTACTATATGCAATGCCTCTCCTCCTCCACGCTCCTCCACCACATTTCCTTATATAAAAGTCAGCTCCACCACCACGCTCCTCCACCACATTTCCTTATATAAAAAGTCACGCTCAACGCCTGCCGCTCCGCCTGAAATCTAACGCCTGTATCGATCGGAGTATTTTGCTATATAAAAAGTCACGCTCAACGCCTGAATGATACCCGTTTCCGCCATGACATACTACTGACCAGTGTTTTCCACACTTATTTTTGGCTCTCAGAGAACATCCCAAGCGCCCCCTCCATTTCCCATCTTTCAAATCTCGTCCTCGCCTCATTAATTTTGTCTCTCAAATCCACTTTTTTTTTTTTTTTTTTTTTTTGCTAACACAGCCACGCAATATTTGAAAAGGTTACAGCAGATAATTACCAAATATTCCCAGTACCCCTTGAAAAGCTCGTACCTCTTGGTAAGCGTTCCCCAGTTTGGGAACCTCTGCTACAAGGTGTATAATAAACGTGGACAAGCAACGTTAGGAAGCAACGGTGTGTTACGGTTTTGATGCGTGTCGTTTATTAGAAATATTCCGGAGAAGGTCTCCGTGGCCAAAGTAGATTCTAGGGGTAGTCACACAACACGAATCAGCATAACTGCAGTGAGCTGACAAACATCTCCTTCACACTTTCACAAATATGCAGTTTATTTTACTTTACACAAAGCTCCATGAAATCAGTTCTCGCTAAAAGGCAAATGCAGTAGTTAGAAGTAGTCCAGTCTGTTCACTATCAAACGCTGGTCAATGGCAATCATACAAACTTTATTATTCATAGTCCACTGGACATCTTTATGAATAGGCATACGTTTCTTGCATCTAGTAAACCTGGGACACCTCAACTAAGTATATCGATGTCCTGGTGATGGAATGATGCAGGAAAAACACAGTGTACTGCAGGAGCTCAATACATATAAGTCCGGTCACATTCAAACACAGGCCGCATCTCCCTTGCAGACGATCACCTCACTTCTGCTTCAAAGTTCGCGTCTGCCTTTCCACCACATCGGCATGACGTCGCTTCCTTTTTGTTGTAGTTGTTTATGGTAATGGTGTTGGTCTTCATAACGCGAATGGTAGTATGAACAAAATGTCAATAAACTGTTCTGTGAAAACGAACTACAACAAGTAGTGTTTAAACTGTTCAATCGATGGTAGTACATAAGTCGGTTTACTGTACATATAGTTTATTCAACATGGCACATACGAAGGAACGATACGATCATAGTTACAGATTATAGGTACAAAATGTCATACTTTGAAGTTGCTGATCATTCTTAGTGATTCTTCAAGAATTAAGTCTTATAAACATCCACAACAATCTATTCAGGTTCGAGTTCTGAATCGGCTAACCTCTCTTTACATCCATGCCACGACTTTGGCATTGAAGCATGTACGGCATTTAAAATATGAAGCATACGAATAAATAAACTGGTTTACACGTAGGTATTATTCCTCTACGGTAATCTAATATGACCACCGACTCCGTCTGTCCATTCTAGGAAATTACATGCTAAGATGACTTCCCGCTAGACTACAACTGGGAGCGGCCTGATACTTTAGTTTACGGCAATAAATATACAAATATAACCGGGGCGACACTTACATGATCCTTCCATCACTGGCTTCGTCAAGAATACCAATTGAATCAATATAACATACTGGCTTATACAAAACTGCCAGAAAATTCCAATAATATATATCTCGGACATAACAAAGTCCGCACTGCCCCGTTCAAAACATGACGTCACAATCCCCAAACTAGGTTACCCGTGCGTCCAAAGCAACTCACACTGCATTGTGCACGTCAGTGCGTGAATCAATCGAACGCACAAATAATAAAATATATAAAGACTGGTGCGTACATTTGGCAGGACCGAAGACTACCCCCTTAGGTAATAAATGTACGTAACAGCTCCCTTATCACCTCCCCTTAAAAAAATTAATTCTCTTAATTTTTTTTTTTTAACTTAGTACCCGAGAGAGGTGAGTCAAAACTACAACAAGATATATGAAATGCATAAAGTTATATCATATTAAGAAAAGAATATTAAACGAAATGAATATAACTAAATGATAGTATGCATTAAAGCACACATCCACAAACGACCTACTTTGGAACGATGTGGTAAAACAAGTTTGAAAATGAAAAAATGAAAAAAACCATTAAAAAAAAAGATGATAATAAAATTCAACTAAGTTTTCAACAAAATTTGAAACATATGATTTCAAAATGAAAATGAACAGCAACACTGATGATAATCAATGATAAGAGAATCAATAAAACAGAAAATTTTAAAATACAACATGCAAAATGAAACAAAGCATAATTAAACACTTTAAGAAGCAACACACTTACTATTTTCTAACACTAGTAAGTTTGACTAGTTATCTAAAAGTGAGATATCATGTAGTGGGATACGTGAATACACGTATTGCGAGACACTAATAAAGTTAGTAGATGTGTGATTTATAATCAATCAAATCGATTAAATTGAATTATTCTAATTCTAGTACTTAATTACACACAAATAAATAACTACTAATTTATTTTAAGTAATTCTAATTTCAATCATTGTGAATATTCGTTTAGAACTGTTTAGAATCGACAAGAATATGTTCTCAATGTTCCATGCCCGAAATACGTTTACGAACACGATATGTAGTGTAATATGTTCCATAACGATAATGAATGTCTATTTGTTGCTTTTAACAATGTTTCCATAGTAATAAAAAAGTTACTGTAGTACCAATGTTCCCGTTCTAACAAAACGTTACTGCACAAAAAGTGATGTTATAATCCAGAAGTAAGTATATCCTGGAAGTTATACTTGTACGAATAATGCAAATCTATACATAGTCTTTACAGATGTACAATCAATGACACTGTACATAGTTATTCATGTTTCGGTGAGGATGTTTCACCATCTGGAAGTGGTTTAGTTTCAACACGTTCACTAGGGCATCTTGACAGACAGTCTGCGAACACATTCTGTACTCCAGGAATAGCTCGTATCTCAAAATGGAACGGTTGAAGTGCTATAGCGTAACGCGCTGACTTTGATGACTTTTCCCTGTGTTCAGTGCTGTAAGGGCTTTCTGGTCGGATTCCACCACAAAGTGTGATCCGAGGAGATAACGATCCAGTTTTGTGATTGCCCAAACAAGAGCGAGGAGCTCTTTATCCAGAACGGAATATTTCATCTCGCTCGTCGTAAGCTTTCTGGATACGTACATAACCGGAAATAAGGTGCCTCCGTATTCCTGCATCAAAACTGCCGCAATAGCGTAGGAAGAAGCATCACTGCGAAGAACAAAGGTGAGATCTTTGTTAGGCAACCTTAAAAAAGGCTTATTTGAAAAAAATTGTTTTATATAGTCTAAATCCGCTTGGTGATCCTGCGACCACTTTATTACATTAGATGTGCCTTTTTTAAGTAACGAAGAAAAAGGTGCAGTTATAGTAGACAAATGAGGGATGAATTTAGAATAGAACTGTATTAGTCCTAAGAGCGATCTCACTTGTTTTTTTTTTGTCTTAGGTGCTGAGATGTTTAAAATTTTAGAGACGTTACTGTCTTCTGTATACATTAAACCGCGACCTATACGGTGACCAAGAAAGGAGATGTCATGAAAACCGACAAAAGCCTTTGAAGGTTTCGCTGTTAAGTTATAATCCCGTAAGGTAGAAAGTAAAGATTTTAAACCCTGAATATGTTCATCCCAAGAGTCACTGAAAAGACAGATGTCATCTATATAAGTAATGACATCGGGACGATGAGACAATATGCGACGCATCATGCGTACAAAGGTAGCTGGCGCATTCATTAATCCGAATGGCATAAAATTCCATTGAAAAAGACCCCGTGGCGTCGAGAAAGCGGTAAATGGCTTTGCTTTAGTAGTGAGTGGCACTTGCCAATAACCCTTTGAAAGGTCAAATTTCGAAAAGAATGTGGCATGAGATAATTTCTCCAATAAGTCGTCTAAAAGAGGTAACGGTTCCGCATCGAATTTTGTAACTTTGTTTAATTTCCTGTAATCTACGCAAAGACGTATATTATTGTCCTTCTTCCTAATGATTACCATAGAAGAAGAATATGGTGATGAAGATGGTTCAATTATATTTAATTGAAGCATCTCATCCAATTCCTTATCAACCTTATCACGAAAGTGTAAAGGGATAGGATATGGGCGAACTCGAATAGGCGTATCGTCAGTCAGAATAATATCATGTTGGATGACTGACGTATGACCTGGGATGTCAGTGAGGACATCCTCATACGAGTGTAGAATATTAGAGACTTGCTGACGTTGATCAGCCGAAAGAGTAGATGAGATTGTAACATCATTCCATTTCTCAATTGAATGGAGTGGTACAACTGGTATTGGTAGTTGTACATCATCAAAAGAAGATTCTTCTTCTTGGATGACTGACAAACTAGAATAGTGTTGAATAGGAGGTGTAGGATCGTCAGTTGCTTGAAACACTGACTGTAGATAATCAGGACGTGAGTAATACTCCTTCAACATGTTAATGTGGAAGGTTTTATGTTTACCATTAACATCAACGATGTAGTCGACATCGGATATTCTTGAGATGATCCTGAAAGGACCTCTCCAGGTAATTAAAAGACGATTGTTATGCGCAGGGAGTAATATAAAAGCTTCGTCACCAGGAATAAGCTGGCGAAGACGTCTATACTTGTTTGCAAATAGACGAGCTTTTTCTTTGGCTTGTTCGGATGATGCAGTAGCTAGTCTACAAGCATCTATGATTCTCTTTCTAAGAGAGATCACATACTCATAGGATGATTGAGTTTCCTCTTCAATATTCTCATCAACCAATAAGTCGTGGATTAACGACATCGGACCGCGTGGTTGCATGCCAAAAACAAGCTGGAATGGAGAAAACCCCGTTGCTTGATTTTGTACTTCGCGATACGCAAAGAGACAAGCGGGTAGGACCCGATCCCAGTCTTAGGGATGGTCTTGAGTCATCTTACCCAACAACTGCTTGAGTGTCCTATTGAGACGCTCAATTAACCCATTTGACATCGGATGATAAATAGAACTAAGAGATCTGTCTATACCTAATTGTCGTGAGACATTCTAAATACACATATATAAATTAAAAGGTAAATGTAAAGCCTAACAAATAAATTTAATAAAAGAAAAGAGAAATGGTAAAAGTACAGTGCTGTCACAATGGCGTACAAAATCCCCTTGTTTTCTACTTCGTCTGCAAAGTGTAACGTTTCACGTTGATAGTAAAAGCATATTACGTCACTACACGCTCTCTACAATAAAAACGTGTACTGTATTTCTAGATGACCTAGATTAAAATCCCATTCATTTTATTTTATACACTGCGTGATAAAAAGACAGATGAAATTAGGATAGAGAGAAGGGAGGGCTGAAAGCAGGGACGCAGGCAATACTACCACAGTCGCGCGATACACAATTACTACCATCACGCGTGTAAGGCCACAAGCACTAGCTTTTTTTCAAATCGACAGAAAAAAAAAAAAACACTACACACAAGAGAGTTAGGTTTTAAAAAACATGATTAATGCTTATTGGAAATATGACATTCTACTGGTTTACGTCTGAAATCCTGACAGAACAGTTAAAAAGGATGCGGACAGTGGAAGTTAAAAATAAACAACTGAGATCGATAAAAGACAAGAATTTTAAATGGGCTATTTGTTCTCATGATAATCATATAATTGGGTACCTTAAGACTAGTGGACTTGGAATATATAATAAATTATCAAAATGGTCCATTAGATACTAAAATATTGGTATAAAACATAGGGAAACTGGCATGGTCTGGTCATATCTGTTAGATAAAATGGCATGATGTTTTTGAAAACACGTAGAGGAACGAAAGCTGAAATAGTACGGAGTAAAAGATTGGCTGGAATTTAAAGCAAGCCGAGGTGTGATTGGCTAAAATATCTATACGAATCTAGTTGTTGATAGTAACGCGTAGTAAATGGGATACAATTTTTTTTAATTCATTCAAAATATAGTAGGCTTTGGGCGATTGGTCGAAGCATTTGAATTGAACGAAATAGTACGCTGCTCGTTGCCAGTTTCAAAAGATTTTCATAAGAGCAGGAGCGATGTCAGACTTGTGCTGTGGTTTATAAATTATATCGACCGAAAGCAGTCTGAAACAGTGGGCAGATCTAGATATGTGCCATTCTCTAGTGCCTTATTCGTCGTAACCTGTGTTATTTCCTTTCTATGTGGTAAGATTGATTTTATTGACTTTTTTAATTTGAAAAATTGGTTGTGTATAAGAAAAGGCCATGACAAAAGGTTGTAACTAAATGGTTCCATGGCAGGCTTGGGCATGGCCTAGTTGTTGATGTATTATACCATGGACCATTTGAGAAAGTGAGAACTATCAATATATATATATATATGATGATCATGCTGAAACATTACTTACTTACTTACTTAGTCGTTCCCCTTCTACCGTGAAGTGTAGAGGTTTGGAAGAGAGAGCGCCAGACCATTCTATCAGCTGTCTTCTTCCTGGCCTGGTTCCATTCTAGTCCTCGGTCCTTCAAAGATTGTCTAATGTTGTCCTCCCAGCGAACTCTGGGTCGTCCTGGAGGTCTGGATCCCTGGCTCTTTGTTTCCCATGCTTGTCGTGGTAGCCGATCTTCTCCCATTCTGCAGACATGGCCAAACCATCTTAGTCTGAAACATTACACCTATCTTATTGCATGGTGAAGTATGGCTGGAATGACAGGTGTTGTCTCCATAAGGTAAAAATGAAAAAGAAAACTGGTACTATTGGTTCCATCATATGAAAGTGGAGAAGCTTGGTTGTCAGAATGAGCTGACCATGTTCTTTTTATTACATGCATGTTTACAGGTAAAATTGGGGGAATTAGTTTGATATTAAGACAGGATCATACTTGCTTTGACAGGGGTTTCCTGCTGGTACTTGGCTGATGCTGTCAGAAATATTCAGCACTAGATCAAGTCATCTCTGACAACAGCTGTTAAGAGAGAGATTGCAGACCAGAGGACCTGAAGCGTGTGGCCAAATAGACTGAAATCATTATGGATACCAGGCACAGATAAGTGATATCTGGCCTGGAGCAACTTATCATTACTGCATATTTGCTAGGACAATCTCCTCAAGTGAATAAACTTTTCCTCCAAAACTAAAAACAGTACAACAGAGTCCATAAGAGTGATAAAGAGAACAATTGGGATGATGTATATCCCTTACCAGCTTCAAGGAACAAGTAATTAGATAGAGAAAAAATACCCAGTTGAAGATTGATTTCATGCATTATGGACACATGGTCTATTGCTTGTAAATAATTGCATATATATATTTGTAAATATACAAAATTCCATCACACTGATTATCAATGACTAAAGTCCTGGCCAAAAGAACAGTTAGGCTCAGGACCAATAAAGCTTAACAGAAAATTTTTCATTTTAAAACTTAACCGCTGGAGTTAGTTGATTTTATCTTAGAAGTTAATATTTGTTGGTATATGTTTTGTATTGAGGTTATTCCACACACTCACTTTTGCATTACCCTAGACACTTAACCAAGCCAACATTCATATTGATTAAGAATTAGTTTGATTGAGATAAAAATGTGGCAGTAAGTAAGGTCATCTGAATTACACACCAAACCTATTAACTTCAGATACCTTCACAGCTGATCTCAGTCAGTACACTACGTACTTTATACTAGAATTAAGTCCCAACTCACCACATTAATTGGTAGGCTTGTCCGGGATTTGTAGTTGATATATGTAGGAATCTCATACAACATATATTAACTAACTCCAGGAATAAAAATTAGCAGTAGGATATAAATTCAAGATTGTATTACTGGTCTTAATTGAGGTTAGGAACATCACTAAGAGAGTATCAATAAGTAAGAGGAGATTTTGCAGTGATAGGTTGTTCCACCAGTAATAATTAGTTAATAATTACCTTAATTAAAGTAGAATTGTCTTAGAACCTTAGTAGATCTACTTGAGTTAGAATGGCTGACTTGGCCAAATTTAGATCTGCCGCTGTACAGACTGCAAAAGAGTTAGGAATGGACGGGCAAATTATGATTTCTTATGTCACTGCTGAATGTGACAAATATATTGAACGGGAAGAAAGAAGATTAGAAAAAGAGGCCGAAAGAAAGTTAGAGGCTGAAAAGGAAATTAAGAGGTTGCAGATTGAGGCTGAGGCTAAGAGGTTGCAGATTGAGGCTGAGGCTAAGAGGTTGCAGATTGAGGCTGAGGCTAAGAGGTTGCAGATTGAGGCTGACAAAGAGGCTAAAGCATTGGAAGCAGAAGAAAGAAAATTAGCTGCAGAAAGGGAAGACAAGAGATTAGCTGCAGAGAGGGAGGCAGAAAAGGAGGAGAAGAGATTACAAAGGGAACACGAGTTACGACTAAGGGAGTTTGAGTTTCAAGGCCATGCTCCTGAAAATGGTGCCAGTCCCTTTACCTCTGATGCTACTGCTAGCCAGGGAGCCTCAACCTCAGCTATGAATTTTCATTTAGATCATTTTGTTGAGAAAGACGATGATATTGAGAGCTATCTAAATAGATATGAACTATTAGCTACCACATATGGGTTAGAGAGAGAAAGGTGGAGCTTAAAGTTATCTCAAGGACTTCGTGGGGCAGCTTATGAAGTTTTTGCTAAAATGAGCAGAGGTGATCAGGAAAATTATGACATGCTAAAGCAGGCTCTTTTGTTAAGGTATGAAAAGAACGCAGAATTTTATAGAAAAAAATTTAGGAATGCTAAACTACTGTCAGGTGAAACCTATCACCAGTTCTCTGCACGAATAGAGACATACTTGGAGAAATGGACTTCTCTGGGGAAAACCCAAGATCTTAAGGAAATGATCCTTATAGAACAATTAAGAGAGTCCATGGCTCCAGACCTGAGAAAGTTTCTCATGGAACAAGGTGCAGAGAGGCTGGGTGAGCTGCTAAATGTTGCTGAAAGGTATCAAGCAGCTCAAGCAGAGGTAACAGGTAATAAAAAGAAACAGGTGGATAACTTTAGGGCACCACAGAACTTTAATAAATTTGATCCTAGGGATCAAAACAAAGGTAAGCACCAGTTTGATAGGCCACGGTATGACAATAAAAAAAAAACCCCACAATTCGATGAAAGGAAATATGATGAAAGAAAATCTTTCAACCAAGGAAAAAGGTGGTGTAAAAATTGTAAGATGAACAATCATGACACTGACCATTGTAGAAGGAAACCTCCTCATTGTGCTGCTATGACATCTGGGAAAAAAGGAAAAAAAAGGTCAAACCTGCAGAACTACAGGAACCATACCATCCCCCAGTGTGTGAAGATGTCATCTGTAATGGTGTCACTATAAGGTGTTTATATGATACCGGTTTAGATTACGATTCCGTTGTGAGTTCTCACCTGGTGCAGGCCGATCAATACACCACAGAAACAGTGGAGATTCAAACTGCAACCAAGGATGTAGCTACCATGACACTTCCCGTCGCCCGGATAAAGGTGAAAACGCGATATGTGGAAGGAATCATAAAAGCAGCAGTGATAAATGAGCCAATCTACCCTCTGATATTGGGGTGTAGATATGTCTTCTTGGGGAATCCCAAGAGACCTGTGATATTGGCAACAGTGCAGACCAGATCACAGTCTAAAAAGGAGGAGGATAATCCAATAAATACTCATCCAGATGAGATGAGGAAGGCACAGGCTGAGGACAAAACACTCAAGCCGTGTTTCAAGAAGTTGCCAAAATCTCATACACCTCCAGGCAAGGGAGAGTTTTATATGAAGAACAAGCTGATATATAGGAAGGCTGGATCTGAATCCAATGGTCACGGACAGCTGGTCCTTCCCACTTCATATAGGACTAAAGTGTTGGAACTAGGGCATGCGATTCCCTTCAGTGGTCATATGGGGATCAGCGCAACAGGACAGCGTATAGCTTGTCACTATTTCTGGCCAGGAATAACTGAAGACATCAAACGATATGTAAAATCCTGTCCAGAGTGCCAACGAGTAGCACCTAAACATTGGACTGCACCAGCAACTCTGGGGGAAATGCCCATAGTGGGAACACCCTTTGAGAGAGTTGCCGTGGATCTTGTGGGACCTCTCACCCGAACCAAGAGAAGGAACAGCTACATTCTGACTCTGGTGGACACTTGTTCTATGTGGGGAGAGGCGGTAGCCCTGTCATCGATTGATTCTAAACATGTGGCAGAGGCATTACTCACAATTTTCACAAGGTTAGGCTTTCCCAATCAAATCTTGACTGATAATGGCTCTCAGTTCAAGGGGAAACTAACTGAAGAAGTTTTCAGGATCTTCCAGGCCAAACACTTCCATTGTAGTGTGTACCATCCCCAAGGGAACGGCCAAGTGGAAAGATTTAATGGCACGTTGATGTCGATCCTGAGAAAGTTGGCACACGAAAAACCAGATACATGGGACCAGTACCTGCCCGCCGCCCTCTTTGCTTATCGGGAGGTACCCCATAGTTCAACCGGTATGGCCCCGGCAACATTATTGTTTGGAAGGCCAATAAAAGGTCCACTGGAAGCTCTGTTAAGAACGTGGACTGATGAAAAAGCAGAGGAAAATATCACATCCTCATACCAATATGTGAATGAGCTGACCACTCGTTTAAAAACTGGCTGGAAACTTGCCAATGAAAATTTGAAACAAGCCAGGAAGAAACATGCTGCCTATTATAACAGGAAGGCGAAAGACAGAGATTTGGCTGTGGGAGAGAAGGTACTGCTTCTTCTCCCCGGGAGTCAGAATAAGTTACAGATTGGATGGCAAGGTCCATATACAGTTCTAGAGAAGGTGTCTAGAACAAATTATAAGATAGATAAGAAGGGGAAAGAAAAAATCTATCATGTGAATCTCCTGAAGAAATATTTGGAAAGAGAACATCAGGAAGAGACACATTTGTTGACCTTGTCTATCGCCATGGAGATGAAAAAGGAACCACTTTCATCATTTGAATATCCATTACACCCCTGTGAGACAGCGGCACAGGTGAAAATCAGTACACATTTAACGAAAACTCAGAAAGAGAGAGTGCAACAGGTTCTAGATACTCATACAGAGGTGTTAACCGACCGACCAGGGCATACAAACTTATTGGAATATGATATGAAACTTATAGACCCCACACCTGTCTGTATGAAACCATATTCGATTCCTTTTGCTAAGGAGAAAGCTTTGAAGGAAGAGATAGACTATTTGTTGAAGGAAGGAATTATTTCGCACAGTGAATCTTCATATAGTTCCGGTGTTGTACTCTTAAGGAAGCCCTCTGGAGAACATAGACTCTGTATAGATTACAGGAGACTGAATGCTATTACAGAAGGACAGGTGGATCCATTGCCGGATACAAATCAGTTGTTTGCCAGGCTAAATAAAGCTAAATATTTCTCAAAAGTGGATCTGAGTAAAGGATACTATCAGATTCCAGTAAAGCCTGAGGTTAGACCATACCTAGCTTTTAGTACCTCAGAAGGACACTATGAGTTTAATAGATTGCCATTTGGATTGAAGAATGCGCCTAGTGTCTTCTCTAGAATGATGAGAAAATTATTGGACCCTCTGAATAATCCATGTATCGCAAATTTCATGGATGATATCCTTATAGCAACAGAAACATTTGAGGAACACATTGACTCTCTGAACATGCTGTTTAATCGACTTAGGGAAGCGAATTTAACAGCCCGACCAACCAAATGTTGCGTTGGATGTAAAGAATTGGAATTCTTGGGACACACAGTTTATCAGGGAAACATGACCCCTGACCCCAAGAATTTAGAGAAACTAAAGAAAGCCCCGAGACCACAAACCAAAAAAGACGTGAGATCCTTTGTCTCATTATGTGGTTTCTACCAAAAGTATATCAAAAACTTTAATTCCATATGTGCACCGTTAACTGATTTGACACGGAAGGGAAATTCAGATCGAATTACATGGACACCACAATGTGAAATGGCTTACCAGGAATTGAAGGAAAAGCTCACAAGCAAACCTATTTTGAAATTACCTGACTTAAGTCAAGAATTCATTGTAAGAACGGATGCCAGTAATATCGGGTTAGGTGCAACTCTGCTACAGAGATCAGATGCATTGGATGGGGAATTAAGCCCAGTGGCATATGCTAGCAGAAAGTTGAATAAAGCTGAAACCAACTACTCAACTAGCGAAAAAGAATGTCTTGCAGTAATATGGGCGATAAAGAAATTCAATATTTATCTGTATGGGAAGGCATTTAAGTTGCAAACGGATCACAAACCCTTGTCGTTTCTAGCGCAGGCTAGGCATGAAAACTCTAGGTTACTCCGATGGTCCTTACTTTTGGCTCCATATAATTTTAGCATTGAGTATATATCTGGAAAAACAAATTTGGGAGCGGATTTTTTAAGCCGCCATCCGTGTGATGAGAATCACCGTAAACCCCAGAAATAATAATAAATTTCTCTATGTGTATATAGAATTATAGACTGACATATAACGTCTGTTTTAAGAGGGGAGGATTTGTCGTGAGACATTCTAAATACACATATATAAATTAAAAGGTAAATGTAAAGCCTAACAAATAAGTTTAATAAAAGAAAAGAGAAATGGTAAAAGTACAGTGCTGTCACAATGGCGTACAAAATCCCCTTATTTTCTACTTCGTCTGCAAAGTGTAACGTTTCACGTTGATAGTAAAAGCATATTACGTCACTACACGCTCTCTACAATAAAAACGTGTACTGTATTTCTAGATGACCTAGATTAAAATCCCATTCATTTTATTTTATACACTGCGTGATAAAAAGACAGATGAAATTAGGATAGAGAGAAGAGAGGGCTGAAAGCAGGGACGCAGGCAATACTACCACAGTCGCGCGATACACAATTACTACCATCACGCGTGTAAGGCCACAAGCACTAGCTTTTTTTCAAATCGACAGAAAAAAAAAAAAAAAACACTACACACAAGAGAGTTAGGTTTTAAAAAACATGATTAATGCTTATTGGAAATATGACATTCTACTGGTTTACGTCTGAAATCCTGACAGAACAGTTAAAAAGGATGCGGACAGTGGAAGTTAAAAATAAACAACTGAGATCGATAAAAGACAAGAATTTTAAATGGGCTATTTGTTCTCATGATAATCATATAATTGGGTACCTTAAGACTAGTGGACTTGGAATATATAATAAATTATCAAAATGGTCCATTAGATACTAAAATATTGGTATAAAACATAGGGAAACTGGCATGGTCTGGTCATATCTGTTAGATAAAATGGCATGATGTTTTTGAAAACACGTAGAGGAACGAAAGCTGAAATAGTACGGAGTAAAAGATTGGCTGGAATTTAAAGCAAGCCGAGGTGTGATTGGCTAAAATATCTATACGAATCTAGTTGTTGATAGTTGTCGTGGAATATTCTAATCCACATATATAAATTATCAGGTAAATATAAAGCCTAACAAATACATTTAATAACGAAAAGAAAAAATGGTAAAAGAACAGTGCTGTCACAATGACTGTACTCGAAATCCCCCTTGTTTTCTGCTTCGTCTGCAAATTGTAACGCTTTCACGTTGATAGTAAAAGCCTACTATATTATTACCCGCTTTCTTCAATGAAACGTGTACTAAACTTGAGATACGCAAGCTGAACAATGACCTAAATTTAATATTTCATTCATCCCATACACAGCGTAACTAAAAGACAGATAAAGCAGGATAGAGAGAAGGGAGAGGCAGAAAGCCGAACACGTGCAACACTAAACACGCGTCGCGCGATACACAATTGCTGCCATCACGCGTGTAAGGCCACATGCACTAACTTTATTTCAAATCGACAGTGATAAAATTCACTACCCTTCCCAGAGTTAGGTTTTAAAATCTTGAAAAACGCTTATTAGAAAAGATAACATTAGATGGGTTTACGTTTGAAAACATTACAGTACCCAGACAGCACATCTTCGAAACAGGAGGTAGAAGAAATTGCATATTTTGAACGCAGCCACTTAGCTCTTTTAAATTTGTATATTTGGGTTCCTTAGGGCTTGCTGACAAAGAATATGTAAAACGTTACGCAAATAGTCTAGGAATTACCAAGTTATGGCTAAAATAAAATAGTGGGGATGCCTGACAGCATGAAATCATTTCTGCTCATAAAATTTTTTTTAACGTGTTTGAAAAAAACCTTACGTACGGAAATAGCCTACCATGTTAACTCCAAATTGATTGGAGCGCAACAAATATAAGACTAAACACGATTGGTCGGACTATAAATACTATCTTTCGTTGTCAGGGGAAACGGGAGTAGGAGTATTTTTTGAAAAGATGTGTGGACAGGGTTTCATTGGTTAGAGCTGCGAATATACACAATTCAGAGCGTTAGTTCGAGACCACTAGTTCAAATAAGCTTGATGAAGCAACAGTGCGTTGAAGCCAGCTCATATTTTTGCTAAATAAAAGCCTGGAACATAAGCAGATGGGAATTTGTGCCAGTCTTTGTGCCAGAATTCATTGCTAGTCAACGTATCTGTGTATTTCCATGAATTGTGGTAGGTTTGAAATATTCAATATCTTTTAATGAAAATTGAATGTAAATTGTTAATTTATGCCTTTATATATGTGTAGTTCAGTAGCGAACATGAGGAAAAGCCTATAATGCTCCAGCCTGAACAGAAGGTGTCGGAGGAAAGTAAAACGGCATGGAATGGCCAAACAGTACACTGACACCTAGATTATTGATTAGACAGAAATAATGCTGGAATTGCAGAGGCGTAGTAACCATTAGGGAGGGAAATACTGGTATAAAGTATTTCAGATGAAGCTGACAGTTGGCCTAACGCTCTGAACTCAATGTTTGTGATGTATTGTGCTCAGTGTAGAACTAGAGTATTAATTAGTTATGAAGTAGAAGGTACATCCTTCTTGTTTTCAGGGACTGTGGTCTTAACGTTATTGAGCAGCACCTGGTCAGAGCTTTGCTGAATCCAGAGTCGGACAGCATACTCCTTGGTCCATTTAGCTATCAGCGAGGTGTCTCCAGAGCCCAGGGGAGAAATCGAGCAGAGGAGTCTTTTCCTGCCGCCATCACGCAAGATAAGCTGATGTGGCCAGCTGAGCTCAACATTATGTACCCCCATCTTAAAATGACATTGTAAAAATAACATTAAGAGGGGAATTAAATTGTTTTAATATCAGGAACTGAGAACATCTCCAATACTAGTTCCAATAAAGACATACTATTGAAGTCATGATGACAAATACCAACAGAGCTTGAACAAAACAAAACCAGTATTACCTCATATTACTACTACACAACTAACACACATAGGATACTATTAAAAATAGATGTCACTACAAGATTCATATTAATAAATTCTGTACATATAACTTGTAATTAAAATTGATTGTGATTCCTGGTTCCTTTGTATTTGAATCAGGACACATATACATTCATGACAGCAATGAATACATATTGTTATTTGAAAAGTTATCAGTGACTCCTTTAAGATATCCTCATAGAGTGTTTTATGTATGTGAGTGTCACAGTGTTGTCAAGTGTGGTGGAATAAATTAAATTGTTTATCTGTCTGTTGTTGTTATGACTTACACTTCATCATACACATACCCTAGACATATAACGTAGTCATCACACTATTCCAGAATAATTCTGACTGAGGTATACATATGTGGCAGTAAGTAAGGTTATATATAATACACTACTCTTATTAGATATATATACCTTCACAGCTGATCTCAGTCAGTACACTAAGTCCCCTATAAATATTTATAACATCCCACTTCACCACAATAGTAACGCGTAGTAAATGGGATACAATTTTTTTTAATTCATTCAAAATATAGTAGGCTTTGGGCGATTGGTCGAAGCATTTGAATTGAACGAAATAGTACGCTGCTCGTTGCCAGTTTCAAAAGATTTTCATAAGAGCAGGAGCGATGTCAGACTTGTGCTGTGGTTTATAAATTATATCGACCGAAAGCAGTCTGAAACAGTGGGCAGATCTAGATATGTGCCATTCTCTAATGCCTTATTTGTCGTAACCTGTGTTATTTCCTTTCTATGTGGTAAGATTGATTTTATTGACTTTTTTAATTTGAAAAATTGGTTGTGTATAAGAAAAGGCCATGACAAAAGGTTGTAACTAAATGGTTCCATTGCAGGCTTGGGCATGGCCTAGTTGTTGATGTATTATACCATGGACCATTTGAGAAAGTGAGAACTATCAATATATATATATATATATATATATATGATGATCATGCTGAAACATTACACCTATCTTATTGCATGGTGAAGTATGGCTGGAATGACAGGTGTTGTCTCCATAAGGTAAAAATGAAAAAGAAAACTGGTACTATTGGTTCCATCATATGAAAGTGGAGAAGCTTGGTTGTCAGAATGAGCTGACCATGTTCTTTTTATTACATGCATGTTTACAGGTAAAATTGGGGGAATTAGTTTGATATTAAGACAGGATCATACTTGCTTTGACAGGGGTTTCCTGCTGGTACTTGGCTGATGCTGTCAGAAATATTCAGCACTAGATCAAGTCATCTCTGACAACAGCTGTTAAGAGAGAGATTGCAGACCAGAGGACCTGAAGCGTGTGGCCAAATAGACTGAAATCATTATGGATCCCAGGCACAGATAAGTGATATCTGGCCTGGAGCAACTTATCATTACTGCATATTTGCTAGGACAATCTCCTCAAGTGAATAAACGTTTCCTCCAAAACTAAAAACAGTACAACAGAGTCCATAAGAGTGATAAAGAGAACAATTGGGATGATGTATATCCCTTACCAGCTTCAAGGAACAAGTAATTAGATAGAGAAAAAAATACCCAGTTGAAGATTGATTTCATGCATTATGGACACATGGTCTATTGCTTGTAAATAATTGCATATACATAGTTGTAAATATACAAAATTCCATCACACTGATTATCAATGACTAAAGTCCTGGCCAAAGAACAGTTAGGCTCAGGACCAATAAAGCTTAACAGAATTTTTTTTCATTTTAAAACTTAACCGCTGGAGTTAGTTGATTTTATCTTAGAAGTTAATTAATATTTGTTGGATGCGATATGGGCAAATGACTTTTGTATTGAGGTTAACAAGAAGAACATGGTTTCAAGGCCATCCCACTCACTTTTGCATTAAGACCTAGACGACTTGGGAGGACAACATTAACATCTTTGATTAGGAGAATTAGGACTAGAATGGAACCAGGCCAGGAAGAAGACAGCTGATAGAATAGTCTGGCGCTCTCTCTTCCAAACCTCTACACCTCACGGTAGAAGAGGAACGACTAAGTAAGTAAGTATATGTTTTGTATTGAGGTTATTCCACACACTCACTTTTGCATTACCCTAGACACTTAACCAAGCCAACATTCATATTGATTAAGAATTAGTTTGACTGAGATAAAAATGTGGCAGTAAGTAAGGTCATCTGAATTACACACCAAACCTATTAACTTCAGATACCTTCACAGCTGATCTCAGTCAGTACACTACGTACTTTATACTAGAATTAAGTCCCAACTCACCACACTAATGTCTTCATAACTTGAGACATGGATTCAGAAATGAACTGAACCCCATGATCTGACAAGATTTTCCGTGGAAAACCAATGCTTGAGAAGATTAACATCAATGCCTCTGCTACACTGGCAGATGAAGTGTTTTTGAGAGGGATGGCCTCAGGCCAACGAGTGCACATATCAATGCACGTAAGGATATGCGTATGCCCTCTAGCAGATGGTAGCATAGGACCAATAATGTCTATAGCCATTTTATCAAATGGTCTAATCGGGATGTCCGCAGCTTGAATAGGAGCCGCATGAAATGGACCCCGTACCTTAACTTCTTAACATATCAAACAGGACCGACAATAGAGAGTAACATCTCTGTGAACGCCTGGCCAGTAGAATGCAGAAAGCACTCTGGATTTGGTACGCGAAAAACCCATATGGCCCGCACATTGCGAGTCATGAGCATGCCGTAATATCCGAGATCTCATACAGGATGGGACTAGAATCTGAAAACATAAGGATGAATCCTTTTCCCGTATTACTCTAACCAAAATCCCATTTTTAAGTATAAAGTCATGTCTAGATTTTGCAAGTTTGTTGCTGGTATTCTTTTTGTTCACATACTGAAAAAATTTTTTTAATGAATCATCATTCTTTTGCAATGTTGCAAACAACTCCCGTGAAATAGGAGCATCATCATCACAAGTGGTATGAACTGTAGGTTCAACAGGTGTATCATGCGACATATTGGTAGCTTGCGCTCTAGTCACTACTACATTTGCAGTTTGAATATGTCGCTCTTCCCATTATGCAATTTGCTGTGGTGAACACTCTTTAATACCAAGTATGCGACCAAGTATTAAATCACAAATTGGATTTGGAAGAAGACAAGCCTGGATCTGTCCTGAAAAAAATGGTGTATGAAGTGTTATAATGGCTGTGGGAAATGTTTCCACAGTTCCGCCAAACGTCACACATTTCACAACCCTGCCCGTCGCACAACTAGGGTCGATCAGCGAAGTCCGGACGCCCACAGTGGTACAACCTGAGTCGAATAAAAGAGAGCATAAAATATTGTTAACAAATCCTCTGTTAAACTTAAGAGAGCCCTGTCCCTGGTGTACTGACGCAGGAGTGGCCATGCAGACTGCAGGTAGACTAGGCAAAGTATGACCGCAACGCAGCGTCGTGATCGCCTTGGGCTGGAAAAGAGTAGAGCATTCTGAACAATCTTTGACTTGGGTACAATCAAAAATTGTAATTATTTCCCTTATTGACATACCTGTCAGCACTAAAGGAACGATTTCGTGAAAAATTGTTTTGTTGTGCTGCAAAAGCAACAGGCAATTCATTCTTAATCTGTGCGTTACTTAGATCCATGTTTGGGTGAGCAGTACAAAAATTTTTTGCATGTTCTTCTAAGCCTTTCATAGATAAAGGTTTCCGTTCGTGTAAAAATGCGAGAAATGTAGGATTTACAGACGAAAGTACCTTATCGCGCATCAGTAAATCGAAGAGACCTTCATATGACTTTTCAATTTTGGATAATTCAATCCATCTTTCTAATGTTAGTCGTATCTGTGACAGAAAATCACTAAAATTTCTGCCAGATTGAGGTAGTAATGTATGAAATCTTAAACGATATTCGTCTTCTGTCATTTGGAATTTTTGCAGAAGTGCTGCTCTAAGAGCATTATAGTCATTTTTCTCACCAATGCTGGTGGTATGATAAACTGCTAATGCATCCCCTGTAAGTAATCTGGATAAATATGTACAGTATAGCGCTTTATCCACGTTATAAGATCCACAAGTGGCCTCAAACCTATCTAGGAAGAATATTACGTCATCAGACGGGGGATTAAATTTTGGTAATTTAAGGTGAATTTCCTTAAAATGATCCTGTCTGGATGAAGTTTGGCTTTCAAAAGTTCTCTGAGAATTAGATTCCTGAGTTAACCTAAGTCTCTCATATTCTGACTCTGCTAATTTTAGTTCATGCTGTCGTTTTCTATCATTCTCTTCCCTCTCAAGCTGAAGTCGTAATGTATTTTGTTCAGCTATTAATCTTCTTTCTTCCATTTCCTTTTAACTTCCATTTCTTTTTGTTTCTGTTCTGCCTCTCGCTGAAATCGTTTCTCTTCCAATTCAGCGGTTAATCTCATTTTTTTCTCCTCTTCCTCAGCTATAAATTTCCTCTTCTTTTCATCCTCCTCCGCCTCAATCCTTTTTTGATCTGCCTCAAATTTCAAATTTTCCAATCTTAACTTTTCAGCTTCCAATCTTTGAGCTTCCAACCTTTGAGCCTCTTTATATTCTGACATAGCGAATTGTCTTACCTCTTCAGCAGGTATTTGCAAAGCTTTTGCTTGCTTAATGAAATAATCGAGTGAATACATTATTCTATATAAGTAGTCACAGTACTCTAGATATTTAAAATGATAATTAATCAATATAAATTAATTAACCTTGTTACTATAACAAGTGTTCTTCGTTCCTGTCCTTAGAACGGTATAATGTTATCATATAATTATTAAATATGTTATTAATCAATAAATTTATGTAATCAAATGTCATGAAATGAACAACGAGAAAGACAATAGAAACATAACCGACAAGACATGATAAACTGGGCGGGTGAACACAATCGTAGAAATTAAAAAAAAAAATGTATAACTAAAATAGAATATCGTAAAAATATACGACGATAACTACGATCAGATAATTAACAGTACAATTGACAACACAGTGTAAAAACATAGGTTTTGTAAAAAACTGAACGACAGGAAAGGTGAGATGGACGCAAAATACAAACAAAATTCATCATAAAACTAAATTACGAATAAAAATAAATACGAAAACAACAATTAAAACTTGACACTACAGCTAAACAGTCAGGTGTCACAGACCACCAGACACAGTGGACCTAGAATCCTTCTACGCTCACGCGTAGGAACATTCCACTGAGGGAAGTCTGCAAAACAATTCCTAAAGAACAGTCACGAAGGCCCTGGTGTGAAACTGGGATGTATCCTCCGTGAGTCTCCAAACCCTACCTCCCACAAAGAATACACAACATATAACACATAACACGGAAAATATAAAGGTGGACATAAACAATTAAGGCACAGCTAATAATAATAAAATGTATAACGCATACAAGTTATACTTAGCTCGCGTGTGCCGGGAAAAAACAATGTGCCTCGTCTCCGTGGATGTACGTTTGAAGCTAAAATAATTCGATCTGCGAATACAGCATCAGCTCGCACGAAATGATAACGAAGGCAGTCAGTCCCTGTACAACCCGAAGTGAAGGTTGATAGATGACCTTGAGAATCTCGTAACGGTCAGTTGATTAAGATTCATTTTGACAACAAGTTCCAACTTGACGATGATGTCGCCTTGAAAGTACACATTCTATTTTCAAACGATTAATTTGATTGAGTAAGATCCTTTGAAATGATAAATTTCAGACCACGCTGGCGCACCAATTACTGTTGTAGTTGTTTATGGTAATGGTGTTGGTCTTCATAACGCGAATGGTAGTATGAACAAAATGTCAATAAACTGTTCTGTGAAAACGAACTACAACAAGTAGTGTTTAAACTGTTCAATCGATGGTAGTACATAAGTCGGTTTACTGTACATATAGTTTATTCAACATGGCACATACGAAGGAACGATACGATCATAGTTACAGATTATAGGTACAAAATGTCATACTTTGAAGTTGCTGATCATTCTTAGTGATTCTTCAAGAATTAAGTCTTATAAACATCCACAACAATCTATTCAGGTTCGAGTTCTGAATCGGCTAACCTCTCTTTACATCCACGCCACGACTTTGGCATTGAAGCATGTACGGCATTTAAAATATGAAGCATACGAATAAATAAACTGGTTTACACGTAGGTATTATTCCTCTACGGTAATCTAATATGACCACCGACTCCGTCTGTCCATTCTAGGAAATTACATGCTAAGATGACTTCCCGCTAGACTACAACTGGGAGCGGCCTGATACTTTAGTTTACGGCAATAAATATACAAATATAACCGGGGCGACACTTACATGATCCTTCCATCATTGGCTTCGTCAAGAATACCAATTGAATCAATATAACATACTGGCTTATACAAAACTGCCAGAAAATTCCAATAATATATATCTCGGACATAACAAAGTCCGCACTGCCCCGTTCAAAACATGACGTCACAATCCCCAAACTAGGTTACCCGTGCGTCCAAAGCAACTCACACTGCATTGTGCACGTCAGTGCGTGAATCTATCGAACGCACAAATAATAAAATATATAAAGACTGGTGCGTACATTTGGCAGGACCGAAGACTACCCCCTTAGGTAATAAATGTACGTAACACTTTATTAATAAGTAATTCCGTATAACATTATCTTAAAAGGAGCTCTGTCGAGCCAACTTTATACCGACATAATCGTTATGAATTTTAATCATAACAGATTTGTTCAGGCTACATTGTCCTCTTAAACGCTCATGCCACGGCCTTGTATAATCAAACCATTTTTACATATAAACGTTATATCGAATAATTTTGTTGAATTTATCTTGACAACACCTCAACCATTCCCTTACTACTGAACTGTTGTACACTTTTACCTTATCGCCCCCTTAGGTCTTCCAAACCCCCCCCCCCCCCCCCCCCCCCCCCCCAAGGGGCAATACCGCCCACTTTGGGAACCACTGACTTAGACATTAATTGCCAACCTGTTTAAATAAAATTGAGCTTGTTTCCGGTGGTGTGCAGTTTATGTGGAACCAGGCCAGGAGGAAGACAGCCGATAGAATAGTATGGCGCTTTCTCTGTCTGGCAAACCTCTTCACTTCAGGGTAGAAGAAGAACGACAAAGTAAGTAAGTAAGTATGCTAAGCAGTTTACAACCATAGTCATGGACATAACTAACTTTTACGGATATGAAAAAACGGATGAGACGAGCAGCTGTAGGAAAAACACGTGCACTGTCAGATTAATTTTGTTAGAAATGTCACGATGTCTAATTTTACAATCAAGAATTCAACTTCCTCCCCTTTCATCTCCCAGAGGAGCATGGACCTTAAAGAAAAACTTGTGCCAAGACTTCCAGTCTCGTGCCATCAGCTCAATGTCTGTCCAAGACTTCCAGTCTCGTGCCATCAGCTTAATGTCTGTCCAAGTCTTCCAGTCTCGTGCCATCAGCTCAATGTTTGTCCAAGACTTCCTGTCTCGTGTCATCAGCTCAATGTCTGTCCAATTCTTCCAGTCTCGTGCCATCAGCTCAATGTGTGTCCAAGACTTCCTGTCTCGTGTCATCAGCTCAATGTCTGTCCAATTCTTCCAGTCTCGTGCCATCAGCTCAATATCCGTCCAAGTCTTCCAGTCTCGTGCCATCAGCTCAATGTCTGTCCAAGTCTTCCAGTCTCGTGCCATCAGCTCAATGTCTATCCATGTCTTCCAGTCTCGTGCCATCAGCTCAATGTCTGTCCAAGTCTTCCAGTATCGTGCCATCAGCTCAATGTATGTCCAAGTCTTCCAGTCTCGTGCCATCAGCTCAATGTCTGTCCACGTCTTCCAGTCTCGTGCCATCAGCTCAAAGTCTGTCCAAGTCTTCCAGTCTCGTGCCATCAGCTCAATATCTGTCCAAGTCTTCCAGTTTCGTGCCATTAGCTCAATGTCTGTCCAAGACTTCCTGTCTCGTGCCATCAGCTCAATGTCTGTCCAAGTCTTCCTGTCTCGTGCCATCAGCTCAATGTCTGTCCAAGTCGTCCAGTCTCGTGCCATCAGCTCAATGTCTGTCCAAGTCTTCCAGTCTCGTGCCATCAGCTCAATGTCTGTCCATGTCTTCCTGTCTCGTGCCATCAGTTCAATGTCTGTCCATGTCTTCCTGTCTCGTGCCATCAGCTCAATGTCTGTCCATGTCTTCCTGTCTCGTGCCATCAGCTCAATGTCTGTCCAAGTCTTCCTGTCTCGTGCCATCAGCTCAATGTCTGTCCAAGACTTCCAGTCTCGTGCCATCAGCTCAATGTCTGTCCATGTCTTCCAGTTCCGTGCCATCAGCTCAATGTCTGTCCATGTCTTCTAGTTCCGTGCCATTAGCTCAATGTCTGTCCATGTCTTCCTGTCTCGTGCCATTAGCTCAATGTCTGTCCATGTCTTCCAGTTCCGTGCCAATAGCTCAATGTCTGTCCATGTCTTCCAGTTCCGTGCCATCAGCTCAATGTCTGTCCATGTCTTCCTGTCTCGTGCCATCAGCTCAATGTCTGTCCAAGTCTTCCTGTCTCGTGCCATCAGCTCAATGTCTGTCCAAGTCTTCCAGTTCCGTGCCATTAGCTCAATTTCTGTCCATGTCTTCCAGTTCCGTGCCATCAGCTCAATGTCTGTCCATGTCTTCTTCATTCCCTCCATGGCTGTCTCCAGTTCTCTTGTCCATGTGTTCTTGGGTCTTCCTCTACCTTTCTTACCCTGGGGATTCCAGAATAGGGATTGTCTGGTAATGCTATCAACAGGTTTTCTGATTGTGTCTCCTATTCATCTCTAGCGTCTTCTACTTGTTTCTTGTTCCACTGGCACTTGTCTAGTTCTTGTCATCAGTTCCACATTAGTGATCTTTGTCATACCATGTCAATCCTTCTACATCTAGCCTACTCAAGCACCATTTATGAAAATCTGTAGCTTTTACAGTAAAGACTGTGAAACCCAAAAGAAAATGTGTTTCTTACTTACTTAGTCGTTCCCCTTCTACGGTGAGGTAAAAGGTAAAGGATCCCGTTTACACGCCCTAACTGCACAATCACAATCAATAACTGAGAAGATTGAGTTGCTAGTTGCTTAGATACTTATAGTGCATGTGTCCTATAGATTATTTAGCAGGGGGAAGTGGACTATGCAAGTACAGTGTATAACTCAATGCCTATGCATGGAGGCGTATCTGGAGTCATCCTTATATGACCACCAGCTATGCACAATTTTACAATATGCGTTCGTGGAAGTGAACCTATGTCTGTGAGATTAATTACATCCTCATTGACTCTTGACATCATCCACACACTTCCAGTGATTCCCCCTGTGGTGAAACTTGTTGAGAACCCAGCATTGCACACTGAGCTTGGAGAAGTCACGAGCTCCAGGCGTAATTCTTTGGCTTTGACTTGGTTGACTGCATGCAGACGGATCTCACTATGGACCCAACGATAGGCATGGAAAGCTGAGAAGTGGCTCTGTGCAGGACGTGACAATTCCTTGGGAGGGCCCAGAACCAGAGTACTGTATTTTAGCTCTACATAGTTGGAGAGCCCCCTTGGATGGCGGGGAATGCACGGTATGCCACACGCTTTTTACTCCTAGCTTGGGACCAGATGTGGCTTTCCTTTAAATGCAAGCCAAGCTGGAGAAACTGGAGCTCATGACTTCAACTCAACATATTTCGGAATAGCAGAAAAGCCACAAGAAAAGCCTAGATCTACAGTGTAGATAATACCAAGAAGTCTTCAACTTGGTATTGGCTGCTAAAGAGCGAGAAGCTCAGCAGCCCTAGTTAAACAACAACAACAACAACAACAACTACACCAACTCAATGCCTGTTAACAGCTAGAAAAAAACTGGACTGATGCAGTACCAGGCACAGTGCACATTTACAATTAAACTCAGAAAACATTATTCTAGAGTTATAACTATAGACGCTACTTCTTGCCTAATATTTCATTTTAATTCTCTTCGCACTCTTTGTATCAAAGCATGGTGGAACGGAATGTCTCATTGACTTAGTGATCTATGTCGGCAGAAGTCTAACGCTTTCTGCACAGTTCAGCCAAGCCAAACAGGTAATCATGGCAGAGGTCAGTAGCATTTATGTTCTCCAGTTTATTGCCACTGCCCTGGCAAAATTTAAAAGCTAGGAAACCGTATAGAATATGTGATTCCTGCATACACACAATGGGATCCTCGCCAGTGCTACGGAGTTCGTCCACTGTGCTGAGATCCTCCTTGTGTGATCTAAAGGAGGAGATCGGAGCAGTGATGGAGTTGTCCGTGTGCAATGAATGAAGATGATCCTTCTAACCAAACCAAACCAAATAACACAAATGAACAATGAAGACTGATGTACGAAGTCTGAGGACGTGATATCTCGTCAAATGGAAAACGAAGTCTGAGGACGTGATATCTCGTCCAATGGAAAACGAAGTCTGAGGACGTGATATCTCGTCCAATGGAAATTAAAGTTTATTATCAAACCCAGTCAATGTTTGTTAAATTCAGTGCAGTAGTGCTCTTCTGTGAGCATTGTCACATTATCCCAAGCCATAAATGGTCCTTAGAACATGACAAATAGAAAGGCTTAGGTTGACAACGTAGACAATTTTTTTTTCATATTTAAATTTAAAAATTTTAATTTTTAATTACCGGTAATTTCTTTCTTTTTTTCGTAGTATATCGCGTACGGTCAAGTCGAGGACTATCTGTACTAGGTCTAGCATCGAGAGATAAGGTGACCAGTTCCCTCCCTTGTTGTCTTTCTTGACCTAACTCTGGAACCCATTTACAGCTGGGTAGACTAGAGCGTGTCGATATTGTGAATCGAACCCGGCACCTTTACCACGGAGATCAGAGCTCTAACCACTCTGTCACTCAGACGCTCCCAAACTGAATTAGGGGGTGGAATAACCACATAAAACGGAGCGTGGATAAACGAATCGAACTTTAAAGATAACTGCGAATAGAGAGTTAATCTTAGACAGCTATCAAAGGGACGTAATTCAGCAATTTATTTTTCCCCTTATTACTCTACAGCTTTTTGAATAACTATGTCTAACGTTGCTACACATTATCATTAATATTTGTTGACACACTT
This sequence comes from Oreohelix idahoensis, assembly GCA_024509875.1. Taxonomy (NCBI): domain Eukaryota; kingdom Metazoa; phylum Mollusca; class Gastropoda; order Stylommatophora; family Oreohelicidae; genus Oreohelix; species Oreohelix idahoensis. Next base: position 106,751 of record JAMPIV010022027.1, read on the forward strand.
GTAAGTGGTCGTTCATTGTTGCTACTGAATGCCACATAAGTTATTATATTTGAGATTCTTAGTATCTCACCATACATTACGAGAGCAGAGAGAGAGAGACATGATATTTTTGTACGCAACAGTTGGTTTTTCGATTCTGCGTTAACTGCAACGAAATCTTTTCTATTTTTAACGGTTATTTCCCTTGTTGGGTTTTTTTTTTTTGTTCACTGCATTAGTTTTTATCCCGGGGTCTCTAATGAGACTAAGATAGAATATGTTTACTGTTCCGTCAGGCATGTCGTACGAGGCGACGAAATGAGGTTGGGCATGAGGCTGGCAACCTCATCATGTAAAAACAAATTTCTACAGAAACCACCGATGTAAGAACATATCAATACTTGGTGCAAGCTTCCAGCAAGGGGACTAGCTAAAGTTGGTCCCTTGCTACGGGAGTGAATCGTGACTAACCAAACGGCCAAATTAGCACCACAACAATAGTGCTTAGTAGACAATTTATTCCCAGTGATGAATACGCTTTGTTAAGATATATGGTAACTTGAATTGTGAATGAATCAGAATTTATGATAGTAACAAAGATTTTTGTTGTAGTCGGAAGTTATGCGACTCTAGAGTGTGAAATTCATTACTCATAAGCTCCGCTAGGTTCTGATCGAGGTCGGAGTGGCTAAGAGGTATGGCGTCCGCCTCGAATTCTAGAGATACTGGGTTCGATTTCCAGTTGAGATAGAATAATATAAGGACATTTTTTTTTTCAGAACCAGTGGTCCTAATATGTCCTCGGTAGTGAGATCGGATACCTAGCCTTCTAGGATAAGGGCGAAAAAATAGGAGATCCGTATTCAAGTTGCTCACGTTGAAAATCCCATGGCAGTTGGAAATCGTTAAGAGTAGGCCTATCGGGCCGCTGCCATGGCAAAATTTAAAAATTAGAAACCTACCCACCACAACAATATTTATAGAATGTGTGATTCCTATATGCGACGGAGTTCGTGCACTGTGCTGAGATCCTCCTTGTGTGATCTATGGGAAGAGATCGGGCACTGGTGGAGTTGTCCGTGTGCAGTGAAGATAGTCCTTAAATTCAAACCAAAGCAAATTCCCTAAGAACATTAGGCCTTCAACAGACGTCAGCCAAGTTTAACCTGTCACGTGTCTGGTTCAAGATCTTTCTATGTCCTTGTATTATTTCAATTTCTATCTCCAGTTCTCTTCTCCACGTGCGTGTATTCTTTTGTTTTTACTACCTGGGAATTCCAGACTAAAATCTGTCTGGTAATGCTATTAGCAGGTTTCCTCTGTGTGTGTCCTATCCTTCTCCATCGTCTTCTTCTAATCTCTTGTTCCATAGGCACTTGTCTGGTCCGTGTCATCACTTCCAGAGATAGGAGTAAACAAATTCAGTCTAGATTACTGCAGTTAGTTTTTTAAGCACCCAGTTATGAAAATCGCTAGCTATTTTTGGTTGTAGTTTCTGTTGTTATCCATGTTTCAGAGACACACTGTTGTTATCCATGTTTCAGAGACACACTGTTGTTATCCATGTTTCGGAGACACACTGTTGTTATCCATGTTTCACAGACACACTGTTGTTATCCATGTTTCACAGACACACTGTTGTTATCCATGTTTCAGAGACACACTGTTGTTATCCATGTTTCGGAGACACACTTTTGTTATCCATGTTTCAGAGACACACTGTTGTTATCCATGTTTCGGAGACACACTGTTGTTATCCATGTTTCACAGACACACTGTTGTTATCCATGTTTCAGAGACACACTGTTGTTATCCATGTTTCAGAGACACACTGTTGTTATCCATGTTTCAGAGACATGCTGTTGTTATCCATGTTTTACAGACACACTGTTGTTATCCATGTTTCACAGACACACTGTTGTTATCCATGTTTCACACAGACTGTTGTTATCCATGTTTCAGAGATACACTGTTAATATCCATGTTTTAGATACACACTGTTGTTATCCATGTTTCAGAGACACACTTTTATTATCCATGTTTCAGAGACATACTGTTGTTATCCATGTGTCACAGACACACTGTTGTTATCTATGTTTCACAGACACACTGTTGTTATCCATGTTTCAGAGACACACTGTTGTTATCCATGTTTCAGAGACACACTGTTGTTATCCATGTTTCACAGACACACTGTTGTTATCCATATTTCAGAGACACACTGTTGTTATCCATGTTTCAGAGACACACTGTTGCTATCCATGTTTCAGGGACACACTGTTGTTATCCATGTTTTACAGACACACTGTTGTTATCCATGTTTCACAGACACACTGTTGTTATCCATGTTTCACAGACACACTATTGTTATCCATGTTTCAGAGACATACTGTTGTTATCCATGTTTCAGAGAGACACTGTTGTTATCTATGTTTCAGAGACACACTGTTGTTATCCATGTTTCAGAGTCACACTGTTGTTATCCATGTTTCGGAGACACACTGTTGTTATCCATGTTTCAGAGACACACTGTTGTTATCCATGTTTCAGAGACACACTGTTGTTATCCATGTTTCAGAGACACACAGTCAGAGACACACTGTTGTTATCCATGTTTCACAGACACACATTCAGAGACACACAGTCAGAGACACACAGGCAGAGACACACTGTTGTTATCCATGTTTCACAGACACACAGTCAGAGACACACAGTCAGAGACACACAGGCAGAGACACACAGTCAGAGACACACTGTTGTTATCCATGTTTCACAGACACACAGTCAGAGACACACAGTCAGAGACTGACTTGATGTCGTGTTATCTCCATATATTTCCCAATACAATCACAGATCTTCTAGCCCAGGGGTTCTCAATCATTTTTGTTTTTTGCTCATGTCCCCCCCTTCTGAGCCTCATTTACCTCTCCCCCAATAGTCGCTGTCAGCTGGAAAAAGGTACTTTACCAGTTTACAGTGGCTCTCAAGAAATATGGCATGGCCCCATGGTGGGGAATATGGTCCACGCTGAGAACCACTCCTCTAACCTTTTGTACTCAGCCTAAATCTGAATGCTGCCTGATGTTTGTCAGATACACTCTGGCTCCATGTTGCTGCCATGTTAGCCCAATGAAACTATGAGATAAAGATTACAAAACACTCTTTTTTAGGATTTCCAGAAATATTATAACAATAATAGTAATAGCCCCTTCAGTCATAACTGACTATGGGAATCCGCCCCTGAGGTGACGGCCGTCAGCTGTTTATTTTCCTGGTGTCCATGTGTTACGGTGTTATTTTAAAGGACGGCGTCTGCTGGGGTTAGCAGTGCGCAACGTTTAGGGTCAATAACATTAATAGAATATGTCGATATTTTCCGGACTACTGAACGCGAAATATATGCTAAGATTATGACGTATTCGCGTTGGGAAGGTCACGCTTGGTGACTTGGTTACGTTACCCTTTTATGCTATCCGTCGAGCAGAGAAGTCGTGTCCTGTATTCCTTCCAATGAGAGGCCTTATTATATAGCCATAAGTATAAATTCAATATAGAACTCAGGGTCAGTTCGGATAATAGTATGAAGTATGAGTTTTATTATGTAAACTATATGATGGAAGGAGAATCGAATTAAGATTCATTTTGTAGCTGTCGAGAACTCATGCGCTCATTTCTGGCTGTCTGATTACAGCAGCGCATGTATACAACCATGATGTTCATCTGACATATTATTTTGACACGGACGGATATACTTACTTGTACTGCTTGGAATTATCATTATGCTGAACTGTATATGAAGTTTGTGAATGTTGGAATTTATCTATGTGAAAAAGTCAATACATGTGGACTCTAACTGAAGGCTTGATATCTTCATTGCGTTACGGGTTTGGTTCCACAGCTGTTTAATGTTTATATTTTCTCAGCACGATAACTCTCTCACAAGAAAGATCAATTATTGTAAATATGCAAATCAGAACGTCGAAGGGACTTATTTATGGTCAGAGCTAACCAAATAAATTAACAAACCTTAAACAAGTCAAGAGAGTGATTAATAGTCAACCAAAACATATAGCTGAAGGAACCCGCACCCGTTACAACTGGTAGGCCAGTAGTGGTCTTGAAAGTTTTCAAAAGAGCGAATGTCAAGATTAGAACATTTTTCCTTACGAGCCGAAATGGACATTGTTATACGAAACACCGGTGACGTCACGCCCTTGGTAACGGTATGAATCGTTTGCAATGCCGGCGACAATCAATGCCCTTCAGAAATATGTTTTCAGCTCTCAAACAACGAAGGAAATGAATTGCTAGCGTCTTCCTTATTACAAACATGCTTACGAGTCTGTTGGCGAAGCAGATAATGTACTGAATTGCTGCTAAAGAGATAAGTAACTTATTTGAACGTTACAATAGTTCGTCCTATTTGTCCGACTTCACGCCATGTTCATTTTTACCATGCTAAATGTTAAATGTTGTTTCTGTAGCAGTGCGCAACGTTTAGGGTCAATAACATTAATAGAATATGTCGATATTTTCCGGACTACTGAACGCGAAATATATGCTAAGATTATGACGTATTCGCGTTGGGAAGGTCACGCTTGGTGACTTGGTTACGTTACCCTTTTATGCTATCCGTCGAGCAGAGAAGTCGTGTCCTGTATTCCTTCCAATGAGAGGCCTTATTATATAGCCATAAGTATAAATTTAAATGTAGCGGGTGGTTGGCGAGGGAACTGAAATTTCTGGAATGTCGCGATCAGCTGACCACAGAGATTTCAGTAGTCTATTAGGGACTTTTCGAATTTCTGCATTGGTACGAGAGCCCCCCTAACAAACTGACCAGGGGGACCGTTCTGCTCGACATTGCAGGGTTTTGATACTTCTGTGTTTAGCCGTGCAGTTCTGTTAATAACTGGTGTATTCTAAATTGTATTCAGTTGTTATTTTATTCAGTTTTGTAAAATAATGTTCGTAATCTATAGTTTTATTCTGATCTTGCTATCTTTTTATTTTCAAAAATAATGTTAACCGTTAATGAGTCCTGTGACGTCATTATTCGTAGTGCCCATATTTTTATCTGGCCTTAGTTAACCTTCACCTTTCTATATTTCCTGTTGGTATACTTAGTTTATAAAATCATTTAGTTTTGTGAATATGTCACTTTTGTATTGTACTACTGTACTGTAAAGCCTTGGTTAATCATTTGTATTGTCTTCATTAATGTCATGTTCTAATAATATTTCTATAAATTAATTTTAATAATATAATTAATTAATTTGATTAATTTTTATCAACTTTGATGATGACTTAGGGGATTGCATCAAGCTGCAGTAGTAGTCCAAGACTTTAATAAAGCACTTTGTAGATGATGAATAAGGCATAAAGTCATAACTTGATAATTATAAGTAAATATTAAATTAAAATAATTTATTGAATTATTTTCTGGTATTCACACCATGGATAGGTGTTGAATTGAAAAACTATATCTATAATATAGTAATTTGTACACTTTCAAAGTACTACAGTGTTGACTTAGCACATATCTTTAATTGATTAATATAATTAAGGAGGGATAATGCCCATAATTATTTAATCGTGATATTAGGTGCATGATATAAATTCGGCATCCTAAATAAATAAATATCATAACTATTTATGATATATATTATTGATTACATATAATATTAGTATAAAATATTGAATAGTTGTTGAACTTACAACAATTATTAAGAGGATATTATATTTGGTTATTGAGTGTTCATACGTTGAGTATGTACAAATAATTACATAGATTCTATTGTTGACTATTATAGATCTGTAATTTCTTACAATATTAACGTCAAGATGCTTACGTTAGACCATTTTGTTAAAATTGGAAAAGATTATGGCTACAAATCACAGGAACTTCGTCAGTTTGCAGAAGCGGAACTTGCTAAATATAAAGCAGAATTAGCGGAACAGGAGGAAAAAGAAGAAAGAAGGAAAGCAATTTAAAAAAAAAGAAGAGGCAGACCGTGAAATGAAAGAAATAGAAAAAGAAAATAGGCAAAAAGAAATTGCTAGACAGGAAAGGGAGGAACGAAGGCATGAAATGGAACAAGAGATAGAATTAACACGTCTTCAGGTGGAAGCAGCTAGATTACAAGCACAAAGTGCTAATAATAGCCAGAATTATGATAGTATGTCGGATATGGTTGATTCCACTTTAACTACAGATGGTAAACATATGGCTCAGATTCATGAACTTAAATCTGAGGGTTTGAATTGGAGACTAAAGGTTGATACCCAAGAAGCGATAATTCATGATTTAAATAAGACCTCGAAGAAATATATGGATTCTCCAAACAAGTTAGTTGTTAAGGAAATTGGTATTGATGTTGTGGAATCAGATAATACGTCTAGGTCGGACATAATGTCTGCTCTGAGGAATCTCCTCCAAGAAGGGATTAATGATGCTTTCCAGGGCCAATACCTTGAAGATTTTGTATTAGATAATTTTTTATGTCGTACGGCATCCGATTTAACAAATTTTGTGGATAGTAATTTTCATTCTGTCCCACATATGAGAATGGCTAGGGACATAGCGTACTTACTAGGTGGAGTGCTTCGTACTTTTGTGGAACGGTACACATACGTCCAACATGGTTCAATAATGAATAACATTCATAATGCTATTCTCTGCGACAATGATTATGATCAACAAATGCACAACACGTGGAATAAGCAAAAAAAAGTAACAATTTTAGAAATTATTGATGAGAAAAGAGAAGAGGAGTTGTTGGATATTTTTGCCAGTCAAGAAAAGACTATAAGCGACTTGCGAAAGGAGGCAAGTTTACTGAAGTTTGAAACCAATACTGACAATTCTAGATTAAATACACTGGAAGTGGAGATTGCAAATTCTAGGACCTCATTAGAATCCACTGTGAAAAAAAATAAAGCGTTGGAGTCTGAGATTGAGAAACTCAAATTGATAATTTCGCAAGATAATGCCGCAGCCTACCAAAGAAAACTTCACGCACAAGGTGCACACATTCAGTCATTGTTATCTGAAGTTGGTCGACTGAAAACAAATGAGCAAACAAATATAGCTTTGAAAATAGAAACTCACACACAGGGTGTTAAGATTCAAGAGCTTACTTCAGAAGTAGCTCGATTACAATCAATTAAGAAAATAGCAGATAATAAGATTGATACTGCGTTCAGATCACATGGTCATACAGACCAGGCAATACAATGTGAGTTGCTTCTCACTGATGATGTGCAGTTAGGATCTCTTTACTATGATGAGGAACAATATAAACATTTCTGTCTAAATAGGGGCATTAAAACAAAGATTGAAATAGAAATAAGGAAAACTGATATTGCATCATTTGATGACAATAATGTAATGGATGTATGTCATACAGATAATGATAAATTTCATGAATTTTGTTTTAGACAGGAAAAAGAGTTGGACGACGAGGTAATCTTAGTGAAACAGCTGCTGAATGACCAGATGGGTAAAGTGAAATCTTCCACGCATGGCTTGGCATTATTGCGTGAAGAGAATAATGAATCTGGTATTAGTGTTACTGAATCCACCTCGAGTGATGATTGTTTCATTGATAACAGGGTGACTGCATTAGAAGAGTTACTCCTGAATGAGAAACAGAGATATGCTGAACTGGATAGGAAAACACAACAACAGATCTATGAACTGTCAACAGCATTGATCACACTCGATTCTTTAATGGATAAGGAGAAGAATATAAACACTAACTTGGATAAAATGAATAAAAGGCAGAGGCAGCAGATTACATTACTGAATTCGGAATCTGTTAGATTGAGAAAAAGAGTTGATGGTTTATTGGATGTCGTATTGAGTAAGAAAATAGTGTTCAATAGAAGGGATGATAAACCTATTACACGACATGCCGTCAATATTATGGGTGATACTAAGGTATCAACACACCCAGCGAAGATTAGGAAATTATTTCGAGGCAAGTACACCTTCCCTCGACAACAGAATACTGCCAATTCTGGGAATAAATCTTGGCGGAAGGATCAGATTGAAACTGATCCTAAGAAACCTTTTGAAATTGAGAAAAATGGAAAGGATTTTCCTAATGAAAATAATAATGTTAGGGTTAATATGAACCTACATAATAAAATTAAAACACATAAATTTGTCAGCAAGGTATTACTTCTGCCTAACAAGCATTCATGTACGACATGCATGAAACCTACTACCTTGGGTACTGATAGGTATCATCCTAACTTCAGTCAGGATGATGCACCATCCAATAAAAATACAACGTTTATGGTTAAGGAGAGATTTAATTCTAGTGATATGACTAGAGATACATATCATCATTGTTCACAGTTTCGTGACAATGATATTACTTACATTGGTAAAGGTACATATTCTCGCAACGTGTTAGTGCGCAATCTGCCACGAGATACTACATGGCAGGAACTTAGCAATTTCTTCAATTATACTGCAGACGTTAGGTTCGTGCGTCTGTTGCCACCTACCAACAACAGGTATGGTGAAGCTCTGGTTACATTTCGTAACAATAGAGATGCTCGAAGGATTATCGAGCTTGACAATGGTGCTTATTTTCAACACCATTCTTTGAGATTGCAATTAGTACCTGATTCTGCGTCAAGCAGATAATAGGGTACTTTAACCCTATTCGTCACATCTTTGATGACTCAGCACTTGTCAGTCATCATTTCTGGTCTTTCATAATCATCTATCCTAATATAGATTGATTTATTGATTTTTTCTTCTCGAAAAACATTTTTGTTTCTTGACATCTTCAAATTTGTACACATGTTTTCTGTCCTATTTGTTTTTTACCATGCCTACCAGAAACAGTAATGTCATTATTGGTATTAACTATGCTCAGCCCAATACAGCATACGTTAACTTGTCATCCATCACGGCTGTCTTGTCATCTTTGCTAAAGAAGAACATGCCGTTAAGGATAAATTGGACAGACGAATGTGACAGAACCTTCCGAAGTATATTAAGAATTTTTTCATGCCCACCAGTTTTAAGATTACCAGATGCCTCTAAAAAGTTTGTCCTCCGTACAGATGCGAGTAATTACGGACTCGGGGCTTGTCTACTCCAATATCACGATGATATCCTACATCCTGTATTATACATCTCACGCAAGCTAAAAACACCGGAAACTAAATATTCGACGGTGGACAGAGAGTTACTGGCCGTGGTATGGGCAATTACTAAGTTGGAAAAGTTTTTGCTTGGATCACCATTTCTGATCCAGACCGATCAGAAATCTGTGGCAGCATTACGTCGTTCAAACCATAAAAGTCCAAAGCTTGCACGATTTGCTATTGCGCTGCAACCCTATGATTTCGAAATACAGTCGATACCAGGAACTGAGAACATAATGGCCGATACTTTATCAAGACATCCTACGGATTCTGAATGACTATTAGTATTTCAAGAGAAAATTTACTGACTAATCAAGAATATATAATACTTCATATGGACATCCTACTTCGATGAAGAAATTTCAAAATGAACTCTTGTTATTAAAGTATCAAGTTTTACAGATCGGTTGAAAATTTGGACTTCACTTGGACTTTGCGTATCACTCATTTCTATTGCAAAGTAGTAAAAAGGTAAAATTCCTGATAAAGAATGGACAAATACTGTGATGATACATAAACTGAAATGACTTATTCAAATTACGTTCAAAATTTCAATAAAGGAATTAACGACGGTTGGATCATCATATCAGAATTGGATAAGATGAACTTTGTTTCTTAAAGAACTTTCATACAAGTCAATAGGATGTAACAACGATTGGATCTTCATGTCGAATATTGTTAAATTTGCTAGTTATTAAATTAATATGGAATACAATAAAGTTGAAGTGTGATGAAATTAAAAAAATAAAATATACAGAAGTAAAGATGAAGAAGAAAGAAAAAAAGAGAATATCACACCAATTAAACATTTTAAATAGTTTAATTATTAAGGTGATAGATATTAGATGATGATATTTCATAGGTATACTTAAAATGTATGAATTTTTTCTGTTCTCTTCTTTCTGATTGCGTTAATTTAATTAGGTATCTATCCTTATACTTCATTTTCACACACATTACTAATTTAATGTATACTTTAATATTTAGTTTTAATTATCCGTACTTCTCAATTTTTTTTTCTCTGATACTATTTCTCATTTTCTTTAATTAGATATTAATTAGTTAGTACCACACGTACATATTATAATTAATTATTTTAATTTTAATTAGTTAGAATAATTTTAATAACACCTCACATTAGTAGTTAGTCTATACATACATCAAATTAATTAGTAAATTAATTAATGACAGTGACATTTCTTTATTTAATATAAGTTATATGTATGATATGACGTTTATTTTATCATAAAATATTACTGACATGACCGCGACACTGTTCTAGATAGAACATCGTAGGCCATACGTCGGGTTTTGTTAAATTTTTGATAATTTGATTAATATTGTTCAAGAAAATAAAAAAATCTATCTAATAGATTTTTTTTCCCCGTCGAACAGGAAATCTGTTACGGTATTATTTTAAAGGACGGCGTCTAATGGGGTTAGCAGTGCGCAACGTTTAGGGTCAATAATATTAATAGAATATGTCGATATTTTCCGGACTACTGAACGCGAAATATATGCTAAGATTATGACGTATTCGCGTTGGGAAGGTCACGCTTGGTGACTTGGTTACGTTACCCCTTTTATGCTATCCGTCGAGCAGAGAAGTCGTGTCCTGTATTCCTTCCAATGAGAGGCCTTATTATATAGCCATAAGTATAAATTCAATATAGAACTCAGGGTCAGTTCGGATAATAGTATGAAGTATGAGTTTTATTATGTAAACTATATGATGGAAGGAGAATCGAATTAAGATTCATTTTGTAGCTGTCGAGAACTCATGCGCTCATTTCTGGCTGTCTGATTACAGCAGCGCATGTATACAGCCATGATGTTCATCTGACATATTATTTTGACACGGACGGATATACTTACTTGTACTGCTTGGAATTATCATTATGCTGAACTGTATATGAAGTTTGTGAATGTTGGAATTTATCTATGTGAAAACGTCAATACATGTGGACTCTAACTGAAGGCTTGATATCTTCATTGCGTTACGGGTTTGGTTCCACAGCTGTTTAATGTTTATATTTTCTCAGCACGATAACTCTGTCACAAGAAAGATCAATTATTGTAAATATGCAAATCAGAACCTCGAAGGGACTTATTTATGGTCAGAGCTAACCAAATAAATTAACAAACATTAAACAAGTCAAGAGAGTGATTAATAGTCAACCAACACATATAATTGAAGGAACCCACACCAGTTACACCATGTTGACGTTTTCTACTCTCTTTTGCTTGCAGTGAAAGCTTCTTTTCGCCCAATCTGAGATGGCGCCGTCGATAGCATCGCCACTTGGTGCGATCGGCAGCTTCATCCTCCCAGGTTGCTAGATTTATGTCCAGTGTCCTCGTGTCTCTCTTGTAGACATCTTTGAAACTCGGCTGCGGTCGCCCAACTGTTCTTTTGCCATCTGCCAGTCTTACCAGATATATTACCAGGTCGAAATGAAAACTGCACTACGTTTCCTTTCCCCCAGGGAGTTGGTAGAAGGTGAGTCACTGTTGAGAGCACATCATGGGGTAAAACAATCTTGGAAAAGTTGGATGATTGTTGAGCACCATGTTGAGCCCACCAAAATACACAAGTTAGAATTCGTTATTTTATTTTTTATTTTTTTGCCGTGTCGAAGTCGGGTGTGTCGGCCGAAAGGCGCAAATATCGCAGCTTCGCTGTAAACGGACACAACGCAACCAACGTCCTTTTCAGGACGAACAAGGAAGAAGAAGAATTCGTTAACGATGACGAAGAAGTGTATCAAAGGATGACGTGGACTGGAAAAACGAGAGTCTGCTTGTGGCCTTGGGCCTAGGAAGATGTCCTATTCCATGTGTGGAATAGCCACTTATCAATGTGTAAAATTTCAAGTGTATAAACGCCAAGGTGTTCCTTGTATTTCAAGAGAATATTTCAGTACGTGAAGCACTACAGGTTGGTCACCTCGAATTTAGTTTGAGATATTATTCAGCAGACGAAGATATAAATGTGCCTCAGAGCACGGGCCTGTATTCATGAAAAGTTATGAAACTGATTAGCGGTCTTATGGCGAAGTCCACGACTCAAGATATGTATGAATAAAATGGATTAAATGGATTAAATAGAAAGGAAAATTACGACTATTCGTTAAATAAAAATGAATCTATCGCAATATATGATGAGAATAATTTGATATGGATATCAGCACTATATGTAGAGTATGGCAGACGTTAAGAATTGATCAAATGAATTACCAATAGATATAATCTATTGACGTGTATGGAGCAAAATGATTACGTGAGATTGTTCTGTGGAAAATAAAGAAAGTCGTTCGACATCAGAAGTCTTCAACAACTATTTGCGTAAAACTTTTACAGTTACACTTTATTATTACAGTTGATTGTGCATTGACATTTTAAAACGAAAACAATAAATAAAACGAGCACGAATATAATCTAATGAACGAATGTGTCCAGTTGTAGTAATACATTCGGCCAAACAAAAAGGGGAATATTGAATGCTATCTACAGAACTTATAATCAACATGGAAAAAATAAAATTTTAAAAAATCAGAAAGTTCTAATGAACCCTAGACATTGCTCGTGACCGCTTCTCTTCTACTCGTAACAGTCACATCTTCTAGGGATTGACATCGCCGAGGAACAGGACAATCCATCACAGGCCGGTTGTGCTCAGGTACATAATTCTGTAGAACCCCAACTGGCACAACAACTTTCATGCTGTTGTTGCTCTAGTCACCTGCTCCAGACTGGCTGTGTTATAAAGTCCTCGTAGCATTCTGGATTATATCGACCTTGCTGCAAGAAAAGTCCTAGTCGCATGAGGATCTGGTGTGTCCAGATGAGACTATTATCAAGCCTGACCCGGGACACCAGGCATCTGCTATTTGCACATGTTCTTACAACCTTGGTTGTCTTTAGAAGAACATTTTCTGAAATAAACAGTATGAGCGAAGTTTAACGTTGAAGCTATCGTTACCACCACACAACTAGTTTACTTTGATCCAACTTACCCGTCATAATGACAACAGCTGCTTCTTCACATGGAATCAATACAGCACTTTCACAAAGATTCCTAGGTGTATCAGTGAGTCAAAAAGTCACGAAATATTTTCCAAGTTCGCAGAGCATGTATAATGTACAATCCTTTTTGGATGTCTCAATCATCAAGATGTTGAGGCATTAAATTACGCTTTCCCTTCGCTGCATAGTTACAGAGTTCAATGATCAAAACCAGGTATCGTCATGCTCCAATCCACCCAGTCGTTAATGTGTAGATGACTATGCCCGTGAGTTAGAGAAGGCAATTTGTCACGGGTACCTCCCCTTTTCTCTGCAGTGATGGTCCAACAATGGCTAAAACCTAGAGTATCTCATGTGGTATCTCAAAGGTGTCTACCTTCGCACAAGACAACTCTTGGCAGAGATACGGATAGACTGATGATGATGCTTCTACCTAGAGGGAGTCTTCACAAGATATTTCAGAACTCACGAACAATGCTGAACCTGTCTTAGCAATGTTAACTTTTATATGCCTGTCGTGCTTAGATAGGTTTTAAAGTTATTTAAGGTCCCGCCTGAGTGTAGGAGATGGCGATAGTACGTGAGAAGTAAAGATGTAAGAAATAGAGTTTCACGAGTGAATAGTTTAGGAGAAGATCTGTCTCTGGACTGAACAGTTCCTCTAGTCCAGCCTATCTATACGACTATATTTTAGTATAAGACAATCTTGCACCCCCTTATATTGAGAAATATAAGTTTACTAAACACATACACACACACACACACACACAAACACACAGCTATGTGACAACAAGACACACAAACGTGAAAAAACTATGGTTAAATGAGTGTGCCCGTGTCAGTTATCTGGCCAGTAGTTATCTTGGTTGGTTCTATTACAAAAATAATTTAATCTTTTTGTTTGTGTTTTTCTTGTTTGGTAATATGTCATTCAAATGGCTACAAGCCTTCCGCCTGAGATGGAGATTCTTGATCTTACCAAATTTTCTTCACAGGTTCGTTCTTAACCTTTTCAGATGTTGTTCTATTAGTGTGGCAAACAATCATATAAGCCTAGTGGTTTTTCAATCATCCAGTTGCAACATTTCAAACAGCAACCCATATAGTTGAGTGAATGCAGTGATTTTCAATCAGAAGTTTACTGACAATAAATTTACAAAGAAAATTAAAGAACTGGTGTTTTCACGCCTCTACACTTCAACAAAATCTTTCTAGCTTCTAACGAGGCTTACGATAAGCATGTGCGTGTACTTACGCTTAATTAAATCCTCAGGAAAATATATCAAACAGAAGGAAAAAAAACACTGGTCTTGATAATCTCAAAGACGAAGTTCACCTAAACACTATAAAACTGCCTAGCAAAAATTTATATCTGTCTAATCTATCTTTCACGCATATCTCTCCTTTTTATACAGCTTCTTCTTTTTCCCACCGTGTATTCACACATCTCCTCTTTTTCCACACGTTACATTTTATCTACATTTGCACACGTTTCGCTGGTTTTCGACTTTATACACACAACTCTCTTTTCCAACTAAATAATTTTAAAAAACCCCAAGAATCAGAACATTCACTTTACACTTCCCACGCATAACACCCGTTCAATATTATTTTTTGAGACTGCTCTACAATGCCTCTCACAGCCGTGACTGCTAACTGAACCTTTAATTATACTGCGTTTTGTGCAAAAACGCCGTATCTGCTTTTAATGTCTGTCATTATTATATGTAGCATTATAGCACGTATAAATGCTAGTGTAGGCCAGCCGGTCACAAAAGTTCCAGGGCCAAAAAATGTATCCCATGGGGAGACATTTTCGTCCTGTCAACTAAAAATATCAAGTCCCTAACATACATACTGGAGCTAAATATCAAACGTGGGGGCATGTACTTATGAGCCAATTGGCAATGGACAATGGTTGAGAAAAATTTATGTTACTGGTACAAGTCATTAAATGGGGGCATACGCATGTGAGCCAAATGAAAAAAATGTTTGTACAAGGTCTCAGTATACATGTGAGCAAAAAAAAAAAACCCAAAAAATTGTGTTCATAAAACGAGGGATCCCAGTAGATTTATAATACGTAAAACGGGGGACACATACAAGTTGTTTATACACTTTGCCATTAAACAGTATGGAATATGGATAGCAATGTGCAATACGCAATATGTAAATGATATTCATGTATTAATACAATACTTATGTAAATCTTTACTTAACAAACGCTAGTAGTAATACATAAAAACATGGAGTTATGATATTTAATATGCATAAACAATATAGGACTTAAGAACTTTTCTCAAGTCAACACATATAAGGTTTGGTCATGCCAAACAAAACTCGAACTTTTAATCAGTAGTTCGGGACAATAATTGTATCATAACTTAATACATACATCTGAATGGTAATTGAACTAGAACTATATTTACGTTTCACAATCACCTCCGCGATTTTCAACGACAGCAGGGAAGGTAACGCTGTCTGGATGTATGAGAACTCTCATTGACGGGCACAGTGTTGCGTAACTAAGGGAGAGCGGGGGTATAATGAAATAGCTGGGGGTTGCACGAGGAATGTGAGGCGTGGGAGAAAGGGAAAAAAAACTCGCATGGGAATATTCACAGTTAGTGTGTTGGGGGGAAGTAGAAAAAGTTCCGATTTGGGTGGATGAATTTGAGAGGTTGCCATACCACGAAAGTAGAGGAGTGAAATTGAATAGAAATATGGGACCCCAAGATGCAGCAATAGTGAATGCAGTCAGCGACCCATAGCTTGACTGCTTGCATCAGGATCAGCGAACAAGAGCTGATCAAGACCGTACTCCACCTCCACGTGGTGGTCCTGGAAACAGTCTGCAGCAGTGCAGTCTGGCTGAGCGAGTACGGATCGAAATGGGAAGGCAAACCCGGTCCCTAAAAAATGCCGTGCAGAAGTCGGATGTGTCGACCGAAAGGTGCAGATATCACAGCTTAGGCGCAAACAGACACAACGCAACCACCGTCCTTTTCAGGGCGAACGAGGAAGAAGAAGAAGAAGAATAGAAATATTCTCAGTGGTAAATACATCTTGAGAACGGAAGATGTATGGAACGGGTCATCAGTCCAAAAATAGTTATAAGAAATCGAGCAAGTCGGGGAAGATGAAGGACGTGAAATGGAGGTTGGAACTGTGTGTCTCGCCCGCAAAACTTTGGTAAAAATACATGATACATAGTTACTTATGCGATAGAAAAGACAATGAATGTTACAGAAGGGAAATGGCGAATGCTAGACATATCTTTTACTTGGGCTGTGATACAATGGTGAAGTACGTGTTAGCTCTGTTCACTGCAATAGCATATACGTTTGTGTAATAGACAACTGCTGTATACGCAGAGGAGTCATAGTGAGAAGTGATATGGGTAGACAAGGCAGTAGGTAAAGATGCACACGATAGATGCCATAAATAGCGTCGATAATAATCAAAGGAATTTGTTTACGAAGTCTTGGAGTTCGGAGTGAGATAGAAATGCCTCAACTGACAAGGATTTGATAGTAAGCGAATAAATTCAGTGACGGAATATCAGGAGTATGAAACGTATGAGGTATCAGAGAAGATAACTGGTTAACGATAGTATCAATGAAATTCAACAATGTATAATAAGTAACCATAAAATGATCCATAGCATATGTCTGGTTCAGCAACTCCTGAACAGACAAGTAGAAAAATTTGTTAATTGAGAAAAAAATGCTCTGAGTATTGTTCACCATTTGTGATGTTCTGGCTAACCCCATGTGTAATAATGTTTTGGTTTTCCGCCAAGGTCTTAATGTTATGACATAAACTGTCATAGTTGTCGTCGGGTGCAGTGCCAACAAAAAAACTGTAGCGCATTGCCTACAAATGGCAAAATCGCCCGTTTTGGTTGATGTGCTTGTCTCGTATCATGAAAGTGTAGCTTAAGATCAAACAATGTCTTCCTTAACCTTTGAGATTCTGCCTTAGCGGCTAATAGTACATCAATGTGACCCATGTGTTTGATTATCTTATAATGTACAACAATATTTGAGACATATATTTCTAATTCCAAAAAAAGGTATTTAAATCTTCTAATTCTGAGTGTAATGGTTTAAACGCTGTAACAAGGGTAATTGTGCATGTGGAATAGTGTTCCGCCTCTCCAGATTAGTTTTTCTTCACTGGCGGTTATGACTGCCGCTGATAGCATCTGCAAGACGATATAGAAGGTGGCTGGCAGCATCTGAAAATAAAAGCTTTTAGAGCAGCCTAGCGAGAGCAACCTGGCCGACTCTAAAATAGCAATGCCTCTCCTGGGCAATCTGCTATCGTACACGGAGAAAAAAAATAAAACCATTTAGAGTAGCCTAGCGAGAGCAACCTGGCCGACTCTAAAATAGTAATGCCTCTCCTGGGCAATCTGCTATCGTACACGGAGAAAAAAAAATGAAACCATTTAGAGTAGCCTAGCTAGAGCAACCTGGCCATCTCTAATATAGCGATGTCCCTCCTGGATAATCTGCTATTGTACTTCTTCTCAGTGTCTACAGCAGTGACGGTTGATGCAGTGTTACAGGTAGGGTGTTGTGATGTTGATGCATTGTGCTGTGCGATGTTTTTTCGTTTAGTTGGACGTTTCCTGTACAGCTTTGTACGAACATGCTCCTGTGGAAGGCGTATAAACTTTGTCAGTGGTAGCGATTCGTTTGATGAAGATACGTAGGGTCGTTTCGAGGCGAACCGAATGGATGTATCCATATTATCGTCGATGTGCTCGTTATCATCCTCGTTATCATCTTGTTGTTCGTCAGTGTCAAGGTCTGACTCATCTCGTTGTATTGAAGTAGGAACGGAAGCATTTCGTTCAGTTAATGAGGCAGGTGATAACTCTGTATCAGAAGGTTGTGGTGTAGCTAGATGCGTGTCGGTATCTTGTACAGTCTGGTGTTGTTGGGCTAGTCGTTCCTGTAGTACGTTAAGAGGAATGTTGTCTTCGATACTTGTAGGCGAATTGGAGTGTTGACATCTAGTACCGGGGTTCAGTTGGTTTGAAGTACAGTACTTCTGTGCTCTTACTGCATGCAAAGATGTGTTGCTATCACTGGACAACGACGAGTTTTGGTGGTAATTATCTGCTTGAACTCTAAAATTTCTTGATTGAATTCTCTCACGTAGCTCCTGCAAAGGGGTGTCATCTTCACTAGTAGAGGGTCGTGACATCTACGTAGTCTGTCGATAGCATCGTGCGTGGGTGAGGAGAGGGGTTTGAGTGTTCATCATCGCAATGTGACACATCAGATGTCGAGGCTGATGTGGGGGATAAAGGAGAGTGGTTTTGCGAATCGGTCTGGTATTTGTGAGGATAGGCTGGGAAACAGGACGATGATTATCTTTCTTGATTTGTGAAATGTAGGCTTTCGTCCTGATTTTTCTTTCTTCGTGCCACATGATAAAATTTGTTGGTGTAGCCTGTTCTAAGATTTTGAAACCATCGATCCATCTGTCGTCAAATTTAGAATGTCGAACGTGTTTTTTGAAGTAAACTAGATCTCTGATTTGAAACTGTTCCAGTTTTGTGTGTTTATCGTGTATACGCTGTTTCTTCCTGAAAGCTTTTTCTGCATTTTTGTACGCAATTTGATCTGCTGCATGCTTTTGTTGTAGGATGACAGCTATTGGGTCCTCTCCCATATATTTGCGTTGTGGTTGGAGAAGGTTGTCCATAGGAAATACTGGCTCCGTACCGTAAAGGAGGTAAAATGGCGAGAAACCAGTAGTGTCGTTAATGTTTACTCGTATTGCTTCTAGGGCCAGGTTGATGTATAGATCCCAATTTTGATCTTTGTCTTCGATGTGTTTGGCTAGGATATCATGAAGGATTGAATGCATTCTTTCGTTTCTTCCGTTACTTTGCGGGCGATAGAAGCTAGTTGTAGTGTGTTTGATGTTTAACTTTTGTAATGTTGATTTAAAGGATTCCCAACGAACTGTTTTCCATTGTCCGTGATGACTCTTCTAGGACAACTATGTCTAGGTAGAAATTCTTGCAAAAAGAAATCGGTGACAGTTGTAGAAGTCACATCTTTCTTAGGGAAACTCTCCGGCCAAACGGAGTACTGGTCTACAAGGTGCAACAAGTACCTGTTTCCTGACAGTGTTAAGGGGTGTGGTCCAGAGATGTCTAAACTTACAGTTTCCATGGGATAGTTGGAAGGTGGCATTTTTTGTAATGGGGTTTTGTTTGCCTTCATATTCCTCCTTTTGCAGATTTTAAAAGTGGCCACGTAATCAACTATATCATTATACATGGTTTGCCAGTAATACCGTTTCTTAATGACGTCTATCGTTTTATCTCGTCCCAGGTGTCCATTTTCATCGTGGAACTGGATGAGGATTTCAGATATTAAATGATGTGGAATATATTTCTGTAATCTTCCATCTTGTTTGTAGTCAATATGATAGAGTGCTTGGCCATGAGGAAAGATGGTAAAATCCTTGACTTTTGCTGGTGTTTCTTTAATTTGTTTCATTAGTTTAACAACTTCCGGGTCTTTCATTTGTTCCTTTAGGATGTTAAAGTTGTCTGTTCGATCCTCTTCTGACAATCGATCAGTGTCTGTGTGAGTGTCCGAGAGATCGGCAATTCGGTTTGAATTTATGACATTTATTTGTCTAGCATTGTCATTTATGTCTGTTGCAGCTGCTTCATTTTCGTTACTCTGTGTCGGGTTGTCAGGATATGGAATTCTAGAAAGCAGGTCAGCACATGTATTGAGAGTTCCGGCAATGTATTCTATGGTAGTGTCATAGTCCTGCAAGTTCATTGCCCAAGTTTGAAGCTTCTTTGGCTGTTCGGATGTCTTCGTCAACCAACTAACAAGGGGTTGGTGATCCGTTCTGATGATAACCTTTGTTCCGCGGATGTAAAAATCCAGTTTCTGCATAGCATAATGGATGGCAAATGCTTCCTTTTCTGTTGTAGTCCAACGCATTTGGGACTTACTTAATGCGTGTGACAGGAAGGCAATTGGCTTTCCGTTGGGCACATTTGGGATAATAGGGGTTTCATCAAAATGGTTTGGTTGGACAATACAAGCTCCTACAGCGTTATCAGAGGCGTCTGTGTAGAGGATCATTGGTTTGGGGGTATCAGGGTGTGCCAACATTGGAATGGTTGTGAGTGCATTTTTTAGGTAATCGAATACTTGTTGACATTGATCCGTCCATCTAAACCTGGCATATTTTTTAGTTAGTGCTATTAATGGCTCCGCCGCCTTGGAGAAGTTGACGATGTGGCGTCTGTAATAACGACAACACCCAAAAAAACCTCGTTCGTGTCTCACAGTTGTAGTGCGTGGCATCTCCCTGATCGCTCGTACTTTCTCGTCGTCAGGGCGAATTCCACTGCCATTAATAATGAAACCTAGGTATTTTGTTTCCTGTTTTAGGAATTCACATTTCGAGAGTTTCAACTTTATGTGATGATATTTCAGACGATCAAAGATTTGTTCTACCCTTTTCAGATGTTCTTCTATTGTACCTGGCGTATGGACTAAGATATCATCTATGTATGCCAAGGCAAAGTGTTGGAATCCTTTCAAGACCTCATCCATGAGTGACATATAAGTAGCGGGGCTTCCTTTAAGTCCGAACGGCATCCTATTCCACGCAAAGGTACCGACATGCGTACAAAAGGTAGATTTTTCCTTTGCCTCTGGTGACATTGGGTTGCACCAGAAGCCGGATCGTGCATCTAATGTTGTAAACCATTTGGAATTGCCAAGTGTCGCCAGTATTTCATCCATCCTGGGGAGTGGGTATGATATCGTCTTCGTTATCTTGTTTAGTGCACGATATTCGCAGCAGAAACGGTGGCTGCCGTCTTTCTTTGAGACGATGACAATGGGGGATGACCATTGAGATCTTGATCTTTCTATAATACCAGCTTCAAGCATCTCATTTATAGATTTCTCCACTAACTCGCGGTTTTTAAGGGGAGTGTGGTAGGGTTTGAGGTGTACTGGAACATTAGTTGTGGTGTTTAAATCCATTTGGACTGTAGATGTGCGCTCCAGTTCCATGTCATTGATGGCAAACATATGTTGGTGTTTGGTTACAAACTGTTGAAGCCTATTGCCATGAGGTTCCTCTGCATGCAAGGTTTCAAGTAATTTTGTCAGCCTGTCTTCCCTATTCTTTTGCGCATCAGTTGCACTGGATGTTCCTTGAGAACTGCTTTCTTGCTGTGGTTTGGTGGTGAGTCGTTGATGATAACTCTCGATCTGTCCTGCACTTCGGCAGTATCGTGGTTTGTTCCGTTGAATGTTAGTTTCGCTCTTTCTACCACTACGACAGTACTGTGGATTTAGGTGTCGTTGATTTATTGACGGTTTTTTCCCCTGAGTGTTTGTCTGGGTATGCACTAGTTGGTTACGTCACTGGTTTTTCGTATTAATTAAGCGATAGTATCTGAGGAGGGGGGGGGGGACGTGTGTCACAAGATTAATATCATGAAAACTTCTGCGTTTCCTGTGATGTAAGCTGTCGCTATAAGTTCCTGGATAATATATTTCAGTGCCAAATCTGTTTCCGTGATAAGCTTTTCTATTCCCTGCCCGCTGTTTTCTCCTATAAGCGTAAAATTTCCTTGGAGAAGTTCTGTCATTTGTCTTATAAACCGGTAAGTGTGCTGGTGTTAGAGGATTACAGTAGGCTTCAATAATTATTTCTTGATCTATGATATCCGCATAATTCAAGTCGTAATCAATTGTAGGTTTTCGCTTCTGCACCTCTGTAAGGCAGTGAATATTGTGATGTTTACACAATATCTCTCTGGGTAGGCACGTGGAAAGTTACACTGTTCGTTTGTTCGGCGTGTGTAATGTGTATGTTTACCAGTATTAATATCCATGTTAGCCTTATAATAGCTGTGTTCGGCTTCACAGTGGAATCTCCTTCCATTCGGTTTATACGGAACGTAGACTGAATGTTTGGTGACAGGACACGTATTCCGGCGCAGTGATTTTTCAAAGTTTGTATGAGGACGGGGGAGACAGTGTGGGGGCTGACGAAGAATATAGAATGGAGGAGGGTGACTCAGATCATCAATCTGTTATTCTCTTTTGATGGTGGGGGTAGAAAAAGATTGAACCTTGTCTGTTATATTTGTTTTCATAAATTTTACTTGCGCTATAATCGTACCGCGTGCAATTGATGTCGCCTTTCCAGAGGTATTTAAAATCATTACAGGGAAATCACGGGTGGTGGTAACTTCCGTGATTCCTTCAGTGATAATTATGTGGGGATCTTCGTTAATGGCATTATCTTCTACTTCAATTGTGTGTCCTGGACTGAAGTATTGGGATCCCTTAATACGTCCTTTTACTATAGTAAGAGAGTGTGGTTGCAATGTCACTGGTGCTTTTAGTCGGACTAATGATGCGATATGGATGTCATCTTGCAACATAATATATTCACCATTTATCTTTGTTTCTTCAGATCAAAGTAAATTCTTGCCTGATGTTTATTCAAGAAATCACGTCCTAATATGAAGTTTCGAGACATGTCTTTTGTAATTAAAAAGAGATGAATACGTTTTTGATGTCCGATCTGTAGTGTCACTTAAGCAGTTCCAATCGATTTTAACTGTTGGTCAGTCACAGAAGCCATACAGGTTTTCGAAGGTGCAAATCTGACATGTTTCCTGATCTGTAGGTATAATTGCTCTCTCGTCAAGCTAATGGTGGCTCCTGTATCTATTAGAGCTCTGTAATTTTTGTTGTTGATAGATATTATGCATGAACTGGGATCAGGTGATAAATTTATATGATTGATTTCTGTTAGCTGTGGTATGCAATCGGTACTATGATGTTGAGGTTTGTTTTTGGTGGTGTAGGACCTTTGTACATAACTGTTGTTTATGTTATGTCTGTTGTGATCAAAGGAATGATTTCGCTGTGGGTGAGGTCTTTGTTGATCACCATTTTCATAGTAAGAACGCCCAAATTAGATGGGCCGGACATGTTGTTCGCATGCCCGAAAAACGCCTCCCAAAGAAGTTGATGTACAGCGAACTCTCCATGGGTAAGCGAACAGTAGGGGGACAAAAGAAATGCTTCAAAGATACACTGAAAGCATCGTTGAGCATCTTCAAAATTGATGCCTCCTCCTGGGAGACTATCGCACAGGATCGCTGTGCCTGGCGGACAAACATTACTCAAGGCGCTCGCATTGCAGAACAGAATTTAGCTGATAAGGCAGAAGGCAAGCGTGCTGCAAGAAAGGTCAGAATGCACAGCAACACTCCTATCGACTCTAACCATGTGTGCCCCGTATGTGGCAGGGCCTGTAGGGCCTAAATAGGACTAATTAGCCACATGAGATCACGGCACAGATGTGTCACAACTCAAGTCTGAAGCTGTCGCCATCTTCACTTGCGATGGGCAACTAGTATTATTATTATTATTATTATTAGTAAGAACGTTGTGAGTGGTTCTGACACTGTTGCGGATGTGCTCTGTATTGATTGTTACTCTGTGTTTGTCTACATTCGTAAGAAGTATGTCCTCGGCGTCCGCAAATAAAACAAGTAAAGGCAGTAACCTGGTGCACATTTTGTTGATGTCTTCTGGGTTGCTGATGAGAAGGAGACTGTCCTGCATGTTGGTTGGCATAATTGTAATTTGATTGGACTCTGTGGGAGCTGTTCCTACTCCAAAGTGGTCTTGAGTGGCCAATTTCCATCAGCTCGTGGTATTCTTCGGAATAGTCTAGTTTTAGTTTCCTGCCAATTTGTTGCTGGAACGGTTTACGAACATTTTCTTTAGTCACCGCTAGTTGAATGGTCTCTGTAATGGTCTTTGTATCCTTTCTAAGAAGATGGAGTTTAAGGTTATCTGCGTGCAATCCGTCAATAAAAATGGCAACTAAATGTCTTTCAAGCTCTTGGGAAGCGATGTTCCTGTCCAGAAAAGCATCCTCAGCCAAGTTGAGTAATCGATCAGCATAGAATTGCACTGGTTCGTGTCTATCTTGGTGTATTTTGCGAAGTAAAGTCCAAGCATGTTGTCCATCGGTTATATCACTATAGCGCTGGACAAGCTCTTTCCTCAGTGAATCAAAGATCTCATTGGGATATGTTTTAGATCTACGACGGAGAAAATCGGTCACCAAAGAATCTGAAGAAAGGTAAGCTATTCTTTTGCGGTCCTCATCACATGCAGCGTTTATAAGAAAAGCAAATTTGTCAATGTCCACTAGCCACTTCCTTAAAGACTTAGCATCCCCAGCAAATGGAGTTACGACAGTTCGGACCTGTTGGTACTTGGCGAAATGGTCCACATTAGCCAAGGTCTCCGTAATTTTCTGCAGAGCAATCATTGCTGCCTCTGCGTCGTCTGGAAGGGGTGTGTGAATTGGTATAGCTGACTGTTGCTGGATATTAATCAAGTTTTGTTGTTGTTGCTGCTGTTGTAGCAATAATTGTTGCTGATCAAGCTGCTGTTGCAACGATTGTGGATCCATGATAGTGATTAGTATGCTTTCACTAAAGAAAAGGGCTGGTCACGGCGCCAATGAGTATGCTTTCACTAAAGAAAAGGGCTGGTTACGGCGTCAGTGAGTTTGTATGTGCCCGTGTCAGTTATCTGGAAAGTTGTTATCTTGGTTGGTTCTGTTACAAAAATAATTTAATCTTTTTGTTTGTGTTTTTCTTGTTTGGTAATATGTCATTCAAGTGGCTACAGGCCTTCCGCCTGAGATGGAGATTCTTGATCTTACCTAATTTTCTTCCCAGGTTCGTTCTTACCTTTTCAGATGTTGCTCTATTAGTGTGGCAAACAATCATATAGGCCTAGTGGTTTTTCAATCATCCAGTTGCAACATTTCAAACAGCAACCCATATAGTTGAGTGAATGCAGTGATTTTCAATCAGAAGTTTACTGACAATAAATTTACAAAGAAAATTAAAGAACTGGTGTTTTCACGCCTCTACACTTCAACAAAATCTTTCTAGCTTCTAAGAGGCTTACGATAAGCATGTGCGTGTACTTACGCTTAATTAAATCCTCAGGAAAATATGTCCAACAGAAGAAAAAAAAATACTGGTCTTGATAATCTCAAAGACGAAGTTCACCTAAACACTAGAAAACTGACTAGCAAACATTTCTATCTATCTAATCTATCTTTCATGCACATCTCTCCTTTTTATACAGCTTCTTCTGTTTCCTGCCATTTATTCACACGTCTCCTCTTTTTCCACACGTTACATTTTATCTACATTTGCACACGTTTCGCTGTTTTTCGACTTTTTACACACACCTCTCTTTTCCAACTAAACAATGGAAAAAACCCAAAAATCACAACATTCACTTCACACTTCCCACGCATAACACCCATTCATTATTATTTTCTGAGACTGCTCTGCAATGCCTCTCACAGCCGTGACTGCGAACTGAACCTTTAATTATACTGCGTTTTGTGCAAAAACGCCGTATCTGCTTTTAATGTCTGTCATTCTTATATGTAGTATTATAGCACGTATAAATTCTAGTGTACGCCAGCCGGTCATATGGGAATGGGTCTGATCAACACACACAAAGTTAGTTCTTTTGTTGTTTATTATCACTAAACTTTACAACATCGAATATCTAAAAGAGAAAGATCAAATACATCAGAATTAAATGCATAGAAAAATAATTGAATACCTATGCCCTCCCCTCCTTGAGAAGATAAGAATACCCCAAGTCAATAACCCCAAAGGTTAAAGGTTAGCAATAGGTTACAGTATAGACAGTTAAGAAAGAACACAGTTCCCACTAAACGTTATCCAACAAAATTAAACAATAGTCGAACAGAGTACATACGATACAGTGTTTCCTGTACTAAAGAAAAATATTTCTCTCTCTCTCTCTCTCTCTCTCTCTCTCTCTCTCTGTCATACGTGGCCACACAATCCCGCTTCTTACCCTATTCTTGGTGAGACAATCTGTTGGACGTAAAAATCCATGAATATATTTAAAAGGTCCAGAGTATTTATCGTCCGAATTGGGCCCCAGTCCCTCCTTTCAATAATTAAATTTTATAAGGGGAACGCCTAATTAGGTGGTTGATTTCCTGGATACACAATGTCACCTTGGATAGTTAAAGCCGAGAATCTCTGAAGATCTGGTGCTCACCGTAAACAGTAGGAAAACATCTGATTGCTAAAAACTGTTAATTATTGTTACTTAATGATGATGGTAAATCCTATCGGCTGGCTCTGGTGAGTGCCGATTCTGAAATAGCGTAACACTTCTGGATAAGTATCCTCTTGGACACGACTATCGGAAGTCGGGAGAACAATTAGATATTTCACCACAATGGGCTGATAAAAATGCAAAAAAGTATATTTGGGTATTTGTAAGTCCAGTTAAAATTTACTATTAAAGTGTTCGTTAGTCTCTGTGGCCCGACCTGTTCACAACTGAAACTTGGTGACGCGTCAGCCAACAGAAGACAACTTTAATCCAATCAGTAAAAATGGAGACAAGGCCCAAGATAAAGCCGAATAAAACAACCGCTGGTCGCCGTTGATCAGGTCATTCGTGAAGGACATAGGAACATTATGAAAAAAATACTGCTAATAATATCTACGTATATAGCACCCGGAAGGGAACGAGACAATCTCTCATCCTCTCCGTCAGTCCTGATTAAAGTTAAAAGCACACGTTATGTCTAGCCTATCCTATCGCGCGTCGCTTAGCAGGTGCA
Organism: Oreohelix idahoensis; assembly: GCA_024509875.1. NCBI lineage: Eukaryota > Metazoa > Mollusca > Gastropoda > Stylommatophora > Oreohelicidae > Oreohelix > Oreohelix idahoensis. Next base: position 133,670 of record JAMPIV010022027.1, read on the forward strand.
AGTTTGGTTGAGGTATGCAGCCTTTTACCTTCCTGCTCCGGTCAACGATAAGCCCATAATTTCAATTATGATTAAATTATCCCTACGCGCACTCAACAAATATCGCCTGTCATTGATAATTATTATATTTTCGGCGTCTGTTTGTTTAGTCGCATGAGATCAGACACGGTCACTTACTAAGTTACACACAATGAAATAAAAGTGAATTCTATTCCGTCAACTATCAGTCGCCTAGTGTATTTATTAGTCAACTAAACCGTCTCTTTCTGTGTGATAGCGGGTTATTAAATTTACATTACAACTGAAACATCTGGAATAAATATAGCTACGCGTTATTTAATTCGCTAGTCTTAACACCTAGAAAATCACAGTGAATTTAAGATGCTAAAACTGTTAACACTTTAATACGCTTAAGCACAAATTTAAATATTACCAGAAATGCAGAAAGAAAACATCACGGACTATTAACACATCCATTCCCAATGGTTCTAAATAACGGGTTTAGACTCTCCGAAAAAATTATGAGCGACTCTGATAATGATTTGAGAAAGACGCAGTTTATATACGATCATGTTGTTATGATCTCTAGAAGATGTGAATTCTCACACTCCGTTTCGCAGCAGAGAAATATGAAACTACGTTTCCCAGATAACATTTTGATTTTACGGTTGCTTCTGTCGGCCGTTGCTAATCGACAACAAAAGCTTAACACGTGTAGCGGACTCCCGTCCGAGATTTTCCCTGTTTCTGGAGATCAATGGATTTGCTTCCCTTATTGAGAATCTTCAAAGGCCGTTGCTCTTCCAAGTGTTTTCCATGTGCGATCTGCTCGTTATCATAATATAGACAGATCAGCTCAAGGAGTATTAGTTAATTTAGCTCCTACAAGCCCTCGAGTGAATTAGGAGTACAATTCTTATTATTATCATTATTATTGGCTCTATAGGTGTATATATATATATATATATATATATATATATATATATATATATATATATATATATATATATATATATAAAGATATGGATTCATACGTGTGCACTTCTATCTAAAATAACTCAATCAACTAGGAATTTGTAAAACAACATTTAACAAATTTAATGATCAATTATGATGTAACATTTAAAAATAAACAAGGTTATGTTTCGAGAGTGTGCAATGTCGTGATTCGAAGAAATGTCTGTCATTTTTAGCCAAATGGTCTGCCCTGTCTAGTTCTCTATTTTTGTCTACGCCCACTTTTCTGTCTTATAGCTCCTAATAGCGCTGTTTCTGGCATTAGTCATGTCAATCTTACATTGGACAGGCTAAATTCCACCCCTTTACACGTAGACATCGGCTTCTAGCGTAAGGTCTTTTTATTCTTCCTTTCCTGTAGATGGCGTCTAGTTTTCTATTCTATGATATACAGAAAACTCGTGGACACGAGGAAGTAACTTAATACTTCCGCCTGCGTCTAGAATCTTGTATCTCAAGTCGCCAGGGAAACATTTCCCTAGACCCTTATGCCTTTGTTACGTTAGATCCTTGCACGTGCAGAAGCCACGCTCAGCCACCTGCAGACTTTATCTTACTATTTAAGCGATGTGTCTTTATCACTCAATACCATTGTTTCAAGAAAATTGTGCCACTGAACAAAGTGATATTCTGTGCCAGAGCTTAATAGCAGTTGTAGTGCAGGAATTGTTCTTTATTCGGTAAGCACACATTTACTTATTTAATACAGTGGGGTGTTAGCTTAATCTTATAGAATAGAGATCCCATGTTACTTTAATTCACACACACACACACACACACACACATATATATATATATTCTTTTTCCTTAAGGTAAATTTTTTTCGTGACCAGGATGCTCTAAATTGTATTATGTGAGCCACTATCCATAATAACTAAGTGTTAGCTAGGAGTGGTTTCTCTTAAAACAGAAAGTGGGAGCCGATTATAATATTATTACCCAATTTTCCTCTTGATTGTATAATTACTGTAAGCAGTTTTTGCTATTATATATATATATATATATATATATATATATATATATATATATATATATATATATATATATATATATATAGACAGAGAGAGAGAGAGAGAGAGAGAGAGAGAGAGAGAGAGTGTGTGTGTGTGTAAGCCCAACGCTAAATTTTTGATGACTCATGCAGTGTTGTCCTTACTTGGATGATTATCACTCGAGCCACCTATAATTATCAGGGAAGGTGTGAATACCTAACAGTGGTCTCGCTTTACCATAGTGTGTGGGAATATGTAGGTGTGTGTGTGTGTGAATATTCTTAGCCTCAGATCGCTTTGCGACGCAGCGCGTCAGAAACGCGCGGCTTGTAAACAGAAACCTAGGGCGGGGCCTACAGAGGTAGTGATTCCCTATGGAAATCAGAGCAAAGAGGGTGAGAGACGAGGTTTGTTGTGATTTTGTGGAAGAGAGAAACGGCGAGTGCAAGTGGAAGTTTGTTTATATTTTGTATGGGTGAGAGAATAACCTTGGAAGTGTAGGCTACGGGTAGTAATGAGATTTTGAATTGTTGTATATTTTCAGAGCCTTGGTCAGAACATTTGTTCTGTGCTTCCTGATGTGATTGCTGCTGTCAGAGAATTACAACTTCCACATAATAAATATTACAAGGCAGTCTACGTCATACTGCTAGGTTTCAGCTATAAGCCGCTGCGTGGATTACTTAACCACAGCCTTTTGTTGAAAATATCTATTCTCCAGCACATACGGGCTGTCGTCTTTGCCATCCAGTCATTTTCGGCAACAATGTCCGACCCATTAACAGCCAGTTAACTCGGAGTAAACAGGCATGCCGACAGAAAGGATTCGTCAATAGCCAGTACTTGTAAAGCACACATTACTCGTGCTGTCTGGAGTATACCACTCTATATCGACTTCTGTTACCTACACGTAAGCAGTAGTCTTGCGTCCTGGATTATTTACCTACAGCACATATTGCCGCCAGTTGCAGTTAACCATCATCTCAGCACATGCGGGCTGTCGCCTTTGCCATCCAGTCATTTTCGGCAACACTTTCCGACCCATTGATAGTCGGTTACCTCTGAGTATACTGATATAACGACCGAGAGGAGTAGTCAGTTCCAGTATTCGTCCCCTGTCTTATAGTTCAAGTTTTCATTACCCAGTATAAGAGGCACCCCAGCGCGCCTACTGGATACTTGCTCGCCAGCAAAAGTCCTCATCGTTTGGATAGATCTGGATAAGTGGGTGCAAGTATTTCTGCACTCGTTTTAATCTCCTTCACCTGCTAGTGTGGCCACCAGGCACAAGAAATCGTGAATGCATAGGATTTATTACGACACTGTTACAGAGAGAGGTTATCTCCATAGCCTTTGAATATCAACTTAATTAGAACAGTGTAGTGTTTTTCCTAGCTGAGGAAGTAGCTTACTTACCAGGATTATTGACAATACAGGAGTGGCCGTTTCCTCGCGAAACTGGGGTCCTAACATCTTGGTAGTGTGAAAGTGTACGAATGTTGGTGGTTTGGAGTGAGACGTTTTGCCTGAGAGATTGAGTGAAGTATTTTTCAGTGATTGTGACATACAATCACTAGCCCATCAAAGCTAATGGAGTTATTATTTTTGTTGTTATCGTAGTTTCTAAGCGGTCAGAAATCATTCTATTCTAACTGTCACTTGATGTTTCCTGTTGTAGTCCTAACTGTAATAGATTTTCCTATTTTGCAAGAGAGGACGGAGAAAGGTACGACATATACAGAGACATAGTCTCGAGTATGGCTGGGAAGTAGACCTTAAATATTTGATTATATCCTTTTCTCTCCACAAGTCATATCTCTCTCCATATTTTCATTAGTGACTTTACTTTTCTCTACTTCCACATTATCCGTTCATATTCTGTCTAACTCAGACATCCTCTATTTCCATACTCATGACATGCAAAAAGATTACGTTATAGGCATCGATACTTGATGGAAAGTAAATGTTCGTTGCAGTAGCCTGTTTAATAAGCATTTAGCCGAAAATCGGTGAGCACTGGTGCTGTTATTCGTCAATTCGTCTCTCTGTGATAAAGGGAACATCCCGAGCGAAAGGCGCAGGGGGTAACCTCTCCTGTTGTCAGTGCAGAGTATCTTCACAGGCTTGTGATATGTAGCCGTCTAGTGTCGACAATCTCACAGACTCGTAGCGCGAATGGCATTGTAGACTCGAGCCACGAACTGGTTTCGTACCACGACCTATAGAGGAAATAAAAAGAACAAATGCCTCTGCTAAGTACAACCACTAAAAAATACACACACGTCAAATTCAATTTGGAAAAATAAATGTTACAACTGACCCCAGTGCTTGGGAAATTACAATCTTCTGGCACAGGTGAATGGACACAGCACCTTAGATTAGATGCTTCGAACACTTGGTCTGGGGTAATTTTAGAATCCCTCTTATGACAGGTGCTCTGATTCCTAGATTTACAGTGTTTGTATTTAAAGTCGGTTTTTCTTCTAGAGTATTGAAGATGTCCAAATACTCTGCCTGTCCTTTGATTTGGAATTCTCGTCCTATTCTTCTCTGGCTCCTTGGAGTTGCTTCTTTGACGTATTGCAATGCAGTCTGTTTCTTCCTCCGAATTTGCTAATTTATATTTCCTTTTTTGCTCCAAGCCTCCACATGGCGTTTTCCGACAAAACTTCCAATCGAAACGAATGCCTATTTTCTGATTTCAATTGATCCAATCCCTGAACAAGAAGGTAGTGGGTAGGGGCTGTAAATATTACTTTCACCCTCATAATATAAGATATTCTAAGAATATCATGTCATACAATGAAACATAACCATATATGGCTATGTTCTTTCAGCTTACTCTTATACACATTGGCGAACCCATCTGCAAACTCATCCCTCAAATCTTGCCTTCGCTAATCTGTGTTCCCATACTGGCTGTAATTTATTGTTATTGTTATGCAGAATTGACATCGTTGCACTCCGGGCAAACCCATAGGTGCTCAGTCTCCATCAGTATATGTCGAAGAGTGTGAATGCTAATTGTTCCTGTAGCTCGCTGGTTGTAAACAAGACGGATGCATCCTCTCATACGTCCATCTCTACTAGCTTTACGTTTGATGCCAAATTCCAACAGTCTTAACCTTGATGATTCATCTATTGCAGTGTCATTCTCTTACAGGCGATCATTAATTGTTCTCAGTATGTCTCCCTTATCCATATCCAGTGTCCCCTCTATGGGTGCTCTTGACGCTAGTCTGTCAGCTCTTTCATTACCACATACCCCAGCATGACCAGGTAGACAAGAAGCTTCTATGGATGTTTTCCATGCGTGCCGCAACCAACCAGTTTGAACCTTCAGAAGCATGGACTGAGAGTCGGACACAATAATAGCCTTTGTTAATGAAGTTTCAGTTATCCATTTTAAGGCTGCAGTAACAGCCTCGACCTCCATTCTCATGCTGGAAGTTGTTATCTTTTAAGCCCCGCTATGTTCGGCGACGATTCTGCCCTGTTGTCACGAGAGGGTCGATGTTATTGAAATTAATAAGTATCCTGGACACAAAGTTGTATCAGGTGATACCAGGATAGTGCCAGATAAGAGACTGGTCTTACAAGTAATACCCCCTTCTCTGAAAAGAGTAAGGGTGTATAGACATCAAAGGTAGGATCAAGCTGTATAAGTTCCTAGAGAAGATGGTAATGTATTACTCTAAGTTCGTACTTGCCTATCTCCAGATCCTCCTCTGTTAATATTATTATTATTAGCTCTGCTAGGGGTATTAACTAATCTATCTACCAACAAGAACTGTAACTTAACTTAAATAATTTAAGTAAGTCTGCTGGTAAATATTTACAATTTATTTTTACAGTTTCTCTTTTCTGTTTGAAAAGCTTTCAAGGCAATCAAATTCAATTACAACAGTAAATAAATAAAACATTAGAAAATAGTTCAAAGGTATCAAAAGTCATTAAAGTTGTTTAAAGATCTTTCTTTGGTTAACTACCTCTGCTTGAAGAGTATCGATATCTTACTAACACTTTTATTTCACTGTCATTGAATGGTAGGCTATCACTTGTCATATCTATGCAGAACACCTTTCATCATTAACTAGTATTGTCTATAATTGTGGGATGTCTCGGACACTCTACAGTTGCCTTGTTTTGCAACTCATCTGTTAGAATGAAGCTGGTTCCACTCTTGTCCTGGAAGGAAAATTTAGTTGAACTTCCTCCAGGCAGTAGGTACTTGATGACTGGCCCTCTGAACTCAAAAGGCGCTTGCACCAGTAGTTCTTTCAGTAGTGGCTGACTCTTTTATGAGTAGTTGGGTTGACAGGATATAACCTGAAACATATTAAATGTAACCCCTATATTGTCCATCACTACCCCACTATCACAAAGGTTGGGGATGATAGACAGTTTCAGACAGTGTGCTAGCAGATGCACAGGGCATATTATAACAGTAACAACCAAATCCAGTTCACTGTGACTACAATTTTCCTCTAAATCCTTAGTTAGAGCCAATTTTTCATGATCCGCCTCCACACAATGATTAGGTCTTGTATAAATACTAAGTAATAGCTTAAACAATACAGTAAAACAATCGCTTTCATCCTTCCTTGCGTTCCTGGTGTGTGGTCAATTCCATCAAGAAATAATTCTTTAAATGCTTTTCTAAACCTACAGACACACTTTTGCCACCATTCTCAATTATTTGAATATATATCTTGGCATTGTTTTGCCTCCAGAAATTACAAAATGGTTGAAAACACATCTACACATTTCCTAACGCACACTGTAATTAATCAATAGAACTATATATATATATATATATATATATATATATATATATATATATATATATATATATATATATATATATTCTTTCTTACCCTCAGGCACATTCAGTCGAGCTGTTAATGGGTATCTATTAGTCTGCTCTTCAGATACAAACGGCAAAGGCAATCCGCATTAACACGCTGATGCTCACTGAATTTTTGAATTCTTATAGCCTGCTTTTCTATTTAGGGCACGTTCTATATATATATATATCCCAAAGCCGGACGACAGAGGGAGTTTACTACCCACCGTGTGTTTTGCGTTCCGAAAATGTATGTAAAATTTGCCTATGTGTAAAAATCAGGAAAACTAATATTTCATTTATCTACGTTATTCCTGGAGCGATTTTATTCATCTAAGGCTTAAAATACGCTCTCAATTATCCTTTAACTTCCTATTTAATTGTCTTTTACTTTCCTAAGTGCATTCTATGCGTACTCTAAACAGCAAAATTATGGACTAACCTGAGGTCTCGATGCATTCAACCAGAGATTTCTCCCTTCCTATAGTACTATTCGTAGAAGTCTCTGCACAGATGTGTAGAGCAACATTCCCAGTATTGCATTAGTGACCTCTTCCAGGTGGTACTTCTTTCATAATGCTGTAATTAAATGTCATCTTCCACTTGGTTACACAGATTAGGACTGGCCATTTTGACTGCCTAATGCTTTTGTAAACACTGCATAAAGGTACCATCTGATTGGTCCGTGTATCATGCAGTTCTCACAAAGTATGGCGTGCGGTTTTGGTCAGAGTTACTCAGAATGACGTGTTGTGAATCAGACCACTTCACGACACCTGTACCCGAGCAGAGAAGCCCCAACTGGATTTCTCACCCCGGATCACTGGCCCATCTGTATGCACGATGGCATCACCATCCCCGGAATGTTCATGTATCTGTTGATTAATTTTCAGTTCTACTATTCCATTCCCCCAATTTCTACACTCTCTCCCAAGGCTGATGATGACCCGCTGGTAGTTATCCCAGTTCTCATATGACATACACCATTCTACCCCCTTGAATATATTGTCAACTGTGGCCACCTGCTTGATAGTTGTCTCTGCCTTTGCCATCCATGGCATCCCTCTCTTTACTCTTGCTCCCTTAATGTCAGCTATGTTACCATGCAGATGGTGCCGTTTGTCTGTGGATACACGCATATAGGCTTTTGCTTGGGTCACCGCATACCTGGATTTAATCGACAGCACTCCAAGCATGAATCTCATTGTCTCAATGGGGGTATCTCGCGTACAGCCCAAGACTATGCGCATCCCTTCATTCTGAATGCGTTCTAGTGTTCACATTATGTTACTGACAGCGTGAGTATTCCCAGTCCATACTCAATGACCGATATGACTAGCTGTTGATAAAGAAGAAATAGTTATCTCTGCTCCAGACACGCCGCGGCCATTATTTTCAGGGCCGCTAGACCTCTCCTGCAATTCTGTGTGATGTGCTCCACATGGTACTTATACGAGAGCCCGCGATCAAATGTAACTCCAAGGTATTTCAGCTTTTCTTGCCTTTCAATTTTCTGTCCATTGAGAGTAATATCTGGGAGGTCTGCTTTCACAATAGAGTTGTTCAAGGAGCACCACGTCACGCAGGCATTGTTGAGATTGACTTTGGAGCCAGTTTCCTCGCACCATTTAGACACTTCCTGTACCGGTAGTGTCCTATGTATGCTATTAACCATTTCCTGTTGGTCAGAGCCAGTTCTGTAAATGAGTATATCATCAGCAAATGTCAGTGTTCGTTCCATCCCAGTTGGTTGAATTGTGGCTACTTTTGCTGTATAGATATTAAACAGCACCGGTGACAGTGGAGAACCCTGGGGTAGTCCCTGACAAATGAGCAGTGGATCTGACTGCCGTGAATCGAGTGTGTGTAAACCCACTTCTTAGTTTAATCATTATGTCGGGATACAAATTTGCCCCAGCCAATCAACGCACAGTCGCTGAGCCAGAATAAATTACACGAAGTTACGCCCGGAAAAAAAAACTTAAGCCCTGTTTTTAGGATGTCGGTTGCGGCCATCTTGTCACCCAATATGGCGGAAAAAACAGAATAAAATTAGGCTGTACGGAGCATGGTACTAAACCGCATTTAGCCAATCAGCTTGCCACGCCGAGAACCAACCAAAAGCTTTCCTTAAGCAGTAGAAGTTACCTCATTTACCTATCTATACGGGAGAGATTTTATTCAAAAACACGCTCCCACCAACACGAAGCCAGATAAGACGACCGACTGAAGAAGAGGAGCTGTCAACCTTGATTTATTGCTTTACTGCGTGCATTGACCTGGCGGACTGCTTCACTAGTTGAGTCACTGGCCTGTTTAAATCTTAGAGGGTAAATATATATTTACTATAACTTGTAGGAAAATAGGCCTACAGCAGATATATAATGTTGGTATTGGTTTTGTGTCAATTATACTACCTACACCTGTATATATTTAATATAAATTGTTTCAATATGAACGTATCAGGTTACTGATTGTATCTTGGGGAATTAGGCATATTGATTGTATTTCCTGATATGATTGATGAAGACGAAGACTACTAGGAATCATACTTCAATCTATTGTCTCATATAACTTCAATCTATTGTCTCATATAAAACCAACTGAAATATAACCAAAACAGTCCTTGTTAGGACTCAATCTATTGTCTCATATAACTCAATCTATTGTCTCACATAACTTCAGTCTATTATCTCAGATAACTCCAAACTGAAATATAACCAAAACAGTCCTTGTTAGGACTCAATCTATTGTCTCATCTAACTCCAATCTGTTGTCCCATATAACTCCCGCCTGAAATATAACCAAACAGACCTCGTCTCATATACTCCTATCATAAGAACATAACAGTATTGTTAGGATATATGTTACCAGCTAGTGTAGCACTTGTCAGAGAGGGCCTGGTATATTATAGGGGAAGGAAATGGTTGTATCACACCTAGGTGTACATATTATTGGATGTATTCATGTATTGAATTTATATTATGGGATGTATTCATGTCTTGAATATATTCATGTATTGAATTTATGTTATTGGATGTATTCATTTAATGAATTTATATTATTGAATGTATCCATGTATTAGTTTATCAGAAAGAATGTTTTGCAAGTAGACACCTGTCTTGTCTCGCTATTGCTAACTCATACTGAGCCATGTTGCCATTCATCCTACATGCAGACACCTGAGACATACGCTCATTTCATAAACACTAGAAATAGGTGGGCTTGATGAAAGAAATTAGCCCCTATTTTTACTTGTTACAGGTTTTATTCGTGTCATCAAACCTGTGGTCGTATGTCCAGTCAATCCAGCTGCCTGGAACTTCACAGGAGCACAGAGATTGTACCTGAGATACATCTTTAGTCCCCCTCAGTCTTGGGTGGGCTAACGAAACGATCATCAGCGGGTGTTGTGTGTAAGAAATTACGGACAGAACTTTTGAGAGATGAGTACACATTAGTACCATTTCCGTCGGCAATTGTGAGCATTTAAGTCTATGAAGAAAACGTGAATTAGCATAGTAAGAGACAAACAGCATAGCTGATAATGTTTATATATTTAATTAACAGCACAGCTGGTACAATTACTATATTTAATTAACAGCACAGCTGATACATTTTCTATACTTAATTAACAGCACAGCTGATAAAAATTTGTTTCCTATAATTGGAAAACTTGTTGTAATATATATATATATTTATATATCTATATAAATATAATATTTGTAAATCATTTGTAAACTTACAAATCCATTACATTCCATCTTCCAACATCCATCTTTCAGCACAAGAGTAGATAGTGTATATACTAAATAAATAATAAGGAAATTGTATTTGAACGCCTTGTCAATTTTTTTTATAATTGTTAAGTAAAATCTGTTTCCTTGTTTTTTTAATATCACAGTTAGTTACACAGCGGGGGTGGCAATTTATGTCTGTCTCCTCTCCACTAATGTTTCGAGATCAGATCATTCACAGCCGTAACTAATTTGTGATACCAATAGTTCTCTCAGACACTGGGACTTCACCATTTTCTGCAGAAATTCTATTTCTGTAATTGTCAGTACTATACTGATCCTAGAGCCAATAAAAACCTCACGCCACACTGATGTCCATGTTCTCAACCGAAATGCCACTGACCTCTCAGTTAAGGCAGCTGCTATCCATCTTGTAAGCCAAGGGTTAACACCGCAAGCCATTACACAGTTTATTAATGTTGCAAAGTTCACACTGTTATAAGCATCCTCTAGGTCAATTGCCACCGCAACCGTTTCTCGCTTATCCTGTAACCCCTCATATACATCATAGCAGAAGTTCCAGCGTTGCCCCATGTTACTTTCATGGGCTTATAGCCGCCGAGAGTATCGGGTAGGATCTGTGCATTTTCGAGGTGGTTCATTATGTTTCGTGCTACTATCTTTTCTAGTAGTTTACCATAGACATTCTGCATTGTTATAATTCTGTAGCTGCTGAGAAGCCTGGGGTCTTTACCGGGTTTAGGAAGTGGTCGTAGGTAACTATGCAGCCCGTCTTCTGGCACAAGAGCATTCTGTAAGCTGTTGTTGAAACCACATACCACACTCTTAATGCCTGCGTCATCGAGCTGTTTTATGTAATGATACTGCACACCATCAGGACCCGGGGCAGTGTTCCTACTGGATTCTAAAATGCACATACCATCTTCTTCTGTTATGAGGTCGAAATATATGTCGCCTCTTCTGTCGCTTCCCAGAATACGGTCTCTGATTTCTTGACGGGAAGCTTTATCCGCTTTATCTGTCTGAGCAATATAACGCTGGAATAATGCATGTCCCTTTTCAGCATCGGTCTTCAGGCATATCCCTGTCGAGCTGAGAATATTAGGAATTGGTTGGCTTGTATTTTCCTACTGATTCTGCGGTGTAAGGTCCAGAATTTCTGTAATGTTTTGTCAGTGCCCACCTGTGTCACAAAGGCCTCCCACACTGTGTCTTTGGCTTCTCTTGCCAAGCTCTTGAAGTTATTGATTGCTCTTTGTTTTCTCTCTTTAAAATCTTCCACCTCATCATAATTTATCATCCTTAATTTATCCATAATTTATAATTAGCATTACCAAACTCGGGGTGGAAATGCTTACGCAATTCTCACATGCCCTGATTTCAGTCAGCAGACAGATAAATTGGCGACGTATCAGTGACCACAGACGTTTTTTTACAGACAAGCAATCTGGTCTTCCTTTGTAGTCTGACTCAGTATTGTCGCATTCACCACCGCAAGTGTTTAGTTTCTACGTCTGGGTAGGGTGGAAATAGTTTTGTGAAAAGGCCAGTCATTTTCCCGTTGACCGTATGAAGTCAAATCTGGTTCAACAACTTAAGCGATTACAATTAATCCTTATGGATGATCAATTAGCAGTGAAATAACACTATCGCAGTAAGAACAGAGGTCAACAAATCTAAGGCGCGGCAATGGGGCAGGTTTATGTGCGTAATATGAAGAAATAAATGGATAGTTGTAGCGAGAGAGAAAATGAGAAAAGGCGAAAGACATATTACCTGACACAAATACAGGAAGGACAGGAACTGGTCACCCTGCCTCATTAATCTAAATCTAGTATAGTGAATTTTAGAACACTTCATGCCCCTACGGCAGTATCTGCTATCGGACTACCTTTATCTTTTTACTTTTAAATACTCTCTAGGGAGTAAACTGTCTCCCTTGAATGTCATATTAGATGAGGAAAACTGGAGTAAACTGTCTCCCTTGAATGTCATATTGGATGAGGAAAACTGGAGTAAACTGTCTCCCTTGAATGTCATATTGGATGAGGAAAACTGGAGTAAACTTTCTCCCTTGAATGTCATATTAGATGAGGAAAACTGGAGTAAACTGTCTCCCTTGAATGTCATATTGGATGAGGAAAACTGGAGTAAACTGTCTCCCTTGAATGTCATATTGGATGAGGAAAACTGGAGTAAACTTTCTCCCTTGAATGTCATATTAGATGAGGAAAACTGGAGTAAACTGTCTCCCTTGAATGTCATATTGGATGAGGAAAACTGGAGTAAACTTTCTCCCTTGAATGTCATATTGGATGAGGAAAACTGGAGTAAACTTTCTCCCTTGAATGTCATATTGGATGAGGAAAACTGGAGTAAACTTTCTCCCTTGAATGTCATATTAGATGAGGAAAACTGGAGTAAACTTTCTCCCTTGAATGTCATATTGGATGAGGAAAACTGGAGTAAACTTTCTCCCTTGAATGTCATATTTGATGAGGAAAACTGGAGTAAACTGTCTCCCTTGAATGTCATATTGGATGAGGAAAACTGGAGTAAACTTTCTCCCTTGAATGTCATATTGGATGAGGAAAACTGGAGTAAACTTTCTCCCTTGAATGTCATATTGGATGAGGAAAACTGGAGTAAACTTTCTCCCTTGAATGTCATATTAGATGAGGAAAACTGGAGTAAACTTTCTCCCTTGAATGTCATATTGGATGAGGAAAACTGGAGTAAACTTTCTCCCTTGAATGTCATATTGGATGAGGAAAACTGGAGTAAACTTTCTCCCTTGAATGTCATATTGGATGAGGAAAACTGTAGTAAACTTTTCTCCCTTGAATGTCATATTGGATGAGGAAACTGGAGTAAACTTTCTCCCTTGAATGTCATATTGGATGAGGAAAACTGGAGTAAACTTTCTCCCTTGAATGTCATATTGGATGAGGAAAACTGGAGTAAACTTTCTCCCTTGAATGTCATATTGGATGAGGAAAACTGGAGTAAACTTTCTCCCTTGAATGTCATATTGGATGAGGAAAACTGGAGTAAACTTTCTCCCTTGAATGTCATATTGGATGAGGAAAACTGGAGTAAACTTTCTCCCTTGAATGTCATATTGGATGAGGAAAACTGGAGTAAACTTTCTCCCTTGAATGTCATATTAGATGAGGAAAACTGGAGTAAACTTTCTCCCTTGAATGTCATATTGGATGAGGAAAACTGGAGTAAACTTTCTCCCTTGAATGTCATATTGGATGAGGAAAACTGGAGTAAACTTTCTCCCCTGAATGTCATATTGGATGAGGAAAACTGGAGTAAACTTTCTCCCTTGAATGTCATATTAGATGAGGAAAACTGGAGTAAACTTTCTCCCTTGAATGTCATATTGGATGAGGAAAACTGGAGTAAACTTTCTCCCTTGAATGTCATATTGGATGAGGAAAACTGGAGTAAACTTTCTCCCTTGAATGTCATATTGGATGAGGAAAACTGGAGTAAACTTTCTCCCTTGAATGTCATATTGGATGAGGAAAACTGGAGTAAACTTTCTCCCTTGAATGTCATATTGGATGAGGAAAACTGGAGTAAACTTTCTCCCTTGAATGTCATATTGGATGAGGAAAACTGGAGTAAACTTTCTCCCTTGAATGTCATATTGGATGAGGAAAACTGGAGTAAACTTTCTCCCTTGAATGTCATATTGGATGAGGAAAACTGGAGTAAACTTTCTCCCTTGAATGTCATATTGGATGAGGAAAACTGGAGTAAACTTTCTCCCTTGAATGTCATATTGGATGAGGAAAACTGGAGTAAACTTTCTCCCTTGAATGTCATATTAGATGAGGAAAACTGGAGTATTTCCCTTGAATGTCATATTGGATGAGGAAAACTAGAGTAAACTTTCTCCCTTGAATGACATATTGGATGAGGAAAACTGGAGTAAACTTTCTCCCTTGAATGTCATATTGGATGAGGAAAACTGGAGTAAACTTTCTCCCTTGAATGTCATATTGGATGAGGAAAACTGGAGTAAACTTTCTCCCTTGAATGTCATATTGGATGAGGAAAACTGGAGTAAACATTCTCCCTTGAATGTCATATTGGATGAGGAAAACTGGAGTATCTCCCTTGAATGTCATATTGGATGAGGAAAACTGGAGTAAACTTTCTCCCTTGAATGTCATATTGGATGAGGAAAACTGGAGTAAACTTTCTCCCTTGAATGTCATATTAGATGAGGAAAACTGGAGTATTTCCCTTGAATGTCATATTGGATGAGGAAAACTAGACTAAACTTTCACCCTTGAATGACATATTGGATGAGGAAAACTGGAGTAAACTTTCTCCCTTGAATGTCATATTGGATGAGGAAAACTGGAGTAAACTTTCTCCCTTGAATGTCATATTGGATGAGGAAAACTGGAGTAAACTTTCTCCCTTGAATGTCATATTGGATGAGGAAAACTGGAGTAAACTTTCTCCCTTGAATGTCATATTAGATGAGGAAAACTGGAGTATTTCCCTTGAATGTCATATTGGATGAGGAAAACTAGACTAAACTTTCACCCTTGAATGACATATTGGATGAGGAAAACTGGAGTAAACTTTCTCCCTTGAATGTCATATTGGATGAGGAAAACTGGAGTAAACTTTCTCCCTTGAATGTCATATTGGATGAGGAAAACTGGAGTAAACTGTCTCCCTTGAATGTCATATTAGATGAGGAAAACTGGAGTAAACTGTCTCCCTTGAATGTCATATTGGATGAGGAAAACTGGAGTAAACTGTCTCCCTTGAGTGTCATATTGGATGAGGAAAACTGGAGTAAACTTTCTCCCTTGAATGTCATATTAGATGAGGAAAACTGGAGTAAACTGTCTCCCTTGAATGTCATATTGGATGAGGAAAACTGGAGTAAACTGTCTCCCTTGAATGTCATATTGGATGAGGAAAACTGGAGTAAACTTTCTCCCTTGAATGTCATATTAGATGAGGAAAACTGGAGTAAACTGTCTCCCTTGAATGTCATATTGGATGAGGAAAACTGGAGTAAACTTTCTCCCTTGAATGTCATATTGGATGAGGAAAACTGGAGTAAACTTTCTCCCTTGAATGTCATATTGAATGAGGAAAACTGGAGTAAACTTTCTCCCTTGAATGTCATATTAGATGAGGAAAACTGGAGTAAACTTTCTCCCTTGAATGTCATATTGGATGAGGAAAACTGGAGTAAACTTTCTCCCTTGAATGTCATATTAGATGAGGAAAACTGGAGTAAACTGTCTCCCTTGAATGTCATATTGGATGAGGAAAACTGGAGTAAACTTTCTCGCTTGAATGTCATATTGGATGAGGAAAACTGGAGTAAACTTTCTCCCTTGAATGTCATATTGGATGAGGAAAACTGGAGTAAACTTTCTCCCTTGAATGTCATATTAGATGAGGAAAACTGGAGTAAACTTTCTCCCTTGAATGTCATATTGGATGAGGAAAACTGGAGTAAACTTTCTCCCTTGCATGTCATATTGGATGAGGAAAACTGGAGTAAACTTTCTCCCTTGAATGTCATATTGGATGAGGAAAACTGGAGTAAACTTTCTCCCTTGAATGTCATATTAGATGAGGAAAACTGGAGTAAACTTTCTCCCTTGAATGTCATATTGGATGAGGAAAACTGGAGTAAACTTTCTCCCTTGAATGTCATATTGGATGAGGAAAACTGGAGTAAACTTTCTCCCTTGAATGTCATATTGGATGAGGAAAACTGGAGTAAACTTTCTCCCTTGAATGTCATATTGGATGAGGAAAACTGGAGTAAACTTTCTCCCTTGAATGTCATATTGGATGAGGAAAACTGGAGTAAACTTTCTCCCTTGAATGTCATATTGGATGAGGAAAACTGGAGTAAACTTTCTCCCTTGAATGTCATATTAGATGAGGAAAACTGGAGTAAACTTTCTCCCTTGAATGTCATATTGGATGAGGAAAACTGGAGTAAACTTTCTCCCTTGAATGTCATATTGGATGAGGAAAACTGGAGTAAACTTTTCTCCCTTGAATGTCATATTGGATGAGGAAAACTGGAGTAAACTTTCTCCCTTGAATGTCATATTAGATGAGGAAAACTGGAGTAAACTTTCTCCCTTGAATGTCATATTGGATGAGGAAAACTGGAGTAAACTTTCTCCCTTGAATGTCATATTGGATGAGGAAAACTGGAGTAAACTTTCTCCCTTGAATGTCATATTGGATGAGGAAAACTGGAGTAAACTTTCTCCCTTGAATGTCATATTGGATGAGGAAAACTGGAGTAAACTTTCTCCCTTGAATGTCATATTGGATGAGGAAAACTGGAGTAAACTTTCTCCCTTGAATGTCATATTGGATGAGGAAAACTGGAGTAAACTTTTCTCCCTTGAATGTCATATTGGATGAGGAAAACTGGAGTAAACTTTCTCCCTTGAATGTCATATTGGATGAGGAAAACTGGAGTAAACTTTCTCCCTTGAATGTCATATTGGATGAGGAAAACTGGAGTAAACTTTCTCCCTTGAATGTCATATTGGATGAGGAAAACTGGAGTAAACTTTCTCCCTTGAATGTCATATTAGATGAGGAAAACTGGAGTATTTCCCTTGAATGTCATATTGGATGAGGAAAACTAGAGTAAACTTTCTCCCTTGAATGACATATTGGATGAGGAAAACAGGAGTAAACTTTCTCCCTTGAATGTCATATTGGATGAGGAAAACTGGAGTAAACTTTCTCCCTTGAATGTCATATTGGATGAGGAAAACTGGAGTAAACTTTCTCCCTTGAATGTCATATTGGATGAGGAAAACTGGAGTAAACATTCTCCCTTGAATGTCATATTGGATGAGGAAAACTGGAGTATCTCCCTTGAATGTCATATTGGATGAGGAAAACTGGAGTAAACTTTCTCCCTTGAATGTCATATTGGATGAGGAAAACTGGAGTAAACTTTCTCCCTTGAATGTCATATTAGATGAGGAAAACTGGAGTATTTCCCTTGAATGTCATATTGGATGAGGAAAACTAGACTAAACTTTCACCCTTGAATGACATATTGGATGAGGAAAACTGGAGTAAACTTTCTCCCTTGAATGTCATATTGGATGAGGAAAACTGGAGTAAACTTTCTCCCTTGAATGTCATATTGGATGAGGAAAACTGGAGTAAACTTTCTCCCTTGAATGTCATATTGGATGAGGAAAACTGGAGTAAACATTCTCCCTTGAATGTCATATTGGATGAGGAAAACTGGAGTATCTCCCTTGAATGTCATATTGGATGAGGAAAACTAGAGTAAACGTTCTCCCTTGAATGACATATTGGATGAGGAGAACTGGAGTAAACTTTCTCCCTTGAATGTCATATTGGATGAGGACAATTGGAGTAAACTTTCTCCCTTGAATGTCATATTGGATGAGGAAAACTGGAGTAAACTTTCTCCCTTGAATGTCATATTGGATGAGGAAAACTGGAGTAAACTTTCTCCCTTGAATGTCATATTGGATGAGGAAAACTGGAGTAAACTTTCTCCCTTGAATGTCATATTGGATGAGGAAAACTGGAGTAAACTTTCTCCCTTGAATGTCATATTGGATGAGGAAAACTGGAGTAAACTTTCTCCCTTGAATGTCATATTGGATGAGGAAAACTGGAGTAAACTTTCTCCCTTGAATGTCATATTGGATGAGGAAAACTGGAGTAAACTTTCTCCCTTGAATGTCATATTGGATGAGGAAAACTGGAGTAAACTTTCTCCCTTGAATGTCATATTGGATGAGGAAAACTGGAGTAAACTTTCTCCCTTGAATGTCATATTGGATGAGGAAAACTGGAGTAAACTTTCTCCCTTGAATGTCATATTGGATGAGGAAAACTGGAGTAAACTTTCTCCCTTGAATGTCATATTAGATGAGGAAAACTGGAGTATTTCCCTTGAATGTCATATTGGATGAGGAAAACTAGAGTAAACTTTCTCCCTTGAATGACATATTGGATGAGGAAAACTGGAGTAAACTTTCTCCCTTGAATGTCATATTGGATGAGGAAAACTGGAGTAAACTTTCTCCCTTGAATGTCATATTGGATGAGGAAAACTGGAGTAAACTTTCTTCCTTGAATGTCATATTGGATGAGGAAAACTGGAGTAAACATTCTCCCTTGAATGTCATATTGGATGAGGAAAACTGGAGTATCTCCCTTGAATGTCATATTGGATGAGGAAAACTGGAGTAAACTTTCTCCCTTGAATGTCATATTGGATGAGGAAAACTGGAGTAAACTTTCTCCCTTGAATGTCATATTAGATGAGGAAAACTGGAGTATTTCCCTTGAATGTCATATTGGATGAGGAAAACTAGAGTAAACTTTCACCCTTGAATGACATATTGGATGAGGAAAACTGGAGTAAACTTTCTCCCTTGAATGTCATATTGGATGAGGAAAACTGGAGTAAACTTTCTCCCTTGAATGTCATATTGGATGAGGAAAACTGGAGTAAACTTTCTCCCTTGAATGTCATATTGGATGAGGAAAACTGGAGTAAACATTCTCCCTTGAATGTCATATTGGATGAGGAAAACTGGAGTATCTCCCTTGAATGTCATATTGGATGAGGAAAACTAGAGTAAACGTTCTCCCTTGAATGACATATTGGATGAGGAGAACTGGAGTAAACTTTCTCCCTTGAATGTCATATTGGATGAGGACAATTGGAGTAAACTTTCTCCCTTGAATGTCATATTGGATGAGGAAAACTGGAGTAAACTTTCTACCTTGAATGTCATATTGGATGAGGAAAACTGGAGTATCTCCCTTGAATGTCATATTGGATGAGGAAAACTAGAGTAAACTTTCTCCCTTGAATGACATATTGGATGAGGAAAACTGGAGTAAACTTTCTCCCTTGAATGTCATATTGGATGAGGACAACTGGAGTAAACTTTCTCCCTTGAATGACATATTGGATGAGGAAAACTGGAGTAAACTTTCTTCCTTGAATGTCATATTGGATGAGGAAGACTGGAGTAAACTTTCTCCCTTGAATGTCATATTGGATGAGGAAAAGTGGATTAAACTGTATCCTTTGAATGACATATTGGATGAGGAAAACTGGAGTAAACTTTCTCCCTGGAAAGTCATATATGATGAGGAAAACTAGAGCAAACTTTCTCCTTTGAATGTCCTATTGGATGAAGAAAACTGGAGTAAACTTTACCCCTTGAATGTCATATTGGATGAGGAAAACTAGAGTAAACTTTCTCCCGTGAATGTCAAATTGGATGAGGAAAACTGGAGTAAATTTTCTCCTTTGAAAGTTATATGGATGAGGAAAAGTGCATTAAACTGTATCCTTTGAATGTCATGTTGGATGAGGAAAACTAGAGTAAACTTTCTACCTTGAATTTCACATTGAATGAGGAAAACTGGAGTAAATTTTCTCCTTTGAATGTCATATTGGATGAGGAAAACTGGAGTAAACTTTCCACTTCGAATGTTATATTGGATTAGAAAAACTGGAGTAAACATTCTTCTTCGAATGTCATATTGGATTAGAAAAACTAGAGTAAACTTTCTCCCTTGAATGTCATATTGGATGAGGACAACTAGAGTAAACTTTCTCCCTTGAATGTCATATTGGATAAGAAAAACTAGAGTAAACTTTCTCCTTTGAATGTGCTACTGGATGAGGAACACTGGAGTAAACTTTCTCGTTTGAATGTCATATTGGATGAGGAAAACTAGAGTAAACTTTCATCCTTGAATGTCATATTGGATGAGGAAACCGAGTAAACTTTCTCCTTTGAATGTCACATTGGGTGAGGAAAACTAGTGTAAACTTTCTCCATTGAATGTCATTTAGCTAGAGTAAACATCCTCCCTTGAATGTCATATTGAATGAGGAAAACTGGAGTAAACTTTCTCCCTTGAATGTCATACTGGATGAGGAAAGCTGGAACACAACAACCTTGTCATTATCAGCTTCATCTATCTTTATCTGGTTTTTTTTTTTTCAGCCACCTCCACAATTCTTATCTCACAATCCTTTTCTTCCTCAATGACCTGTTGTGTTTCAGCCCAGATCAGATTATCTGTCATCAGTTGCCCAATCGAGAGGCCAAGACCATCAACCAAACTAGCACAAATAAAAATGGAAGAAATAAAGAGACACGGACAAAAGATCTGACCCAATCCCTTAGCTTCCTTCAGTTTGTAGCTCAAACTTTTCGCTTGAGAACTGGCCACTGCAGCTTACTAGGCCACCTCTATCACTTCGGGATATCTCATACTAATGAATGTCCAGACCCCTGTATACATTCTCCAAAACTACCCAGCCCATAATGACCTACGAGGTCAACACAGGCCAGAGGGTGCAGAGCTGAGGCAGAAGCTGTGGGGCTGCTGCATGGACTTGGAAAAGTGTGTGAACCTGGTCCTGGCCAGTGGCCTGCAGATTTAGCATGACTTACAAACTGAACAAAGACGAACAAGCACTTTAAAAAAATCAATGACCAGTTTTATTTTAGCCAACGTCAGATTATCTGGCAATGTAAAAGCCTTGCAATTGACCTAGTTGCTACACATGGAAAAATTCAAATAGAATAAATCGATCTATAAACCAACATGTGTCAATAATCTTCTTCTTTTTCTTCTCCTTCCCCACCAACTTCTTTTTCTTGTTCTTCTTCACCTTTATCTTCCGCTTCTTCTTCTTCTTTTTCTTCTTTGTCATCTTCTTCATTTTTTTCTTTTTCTTCTTCTCCGCCTTTTTCTTCTTCTTCTTCCTCTTATTATTATTATTATTATTTTACCTTGATAATGTTGTATGCTTAAATAATACTCAAAATACATGCTCGATTGAAAGGATACAGTATGCAAGATGACAGAGACAGGAAGGGCAGAATGTCAGACGGGCCTGCGTGCCCAATTCTTAACCCTTTGAAAATAATAAGAAAACTGGAGTAAACTTTACCCCTTGAATGTCATATTGGATGAGGAAAACTAGAGTAAACTTTCTCCCGTGAATGTCAAATTGGATGAGGAAAACTGGAGTAAATTTTCTCCTTTGAAAGTTATATTGGATGAGGAAAAGTGCATTAAACTGTATCCTTTGAATGTCATGTTGGATGAGGAAAACTAGAGTAAACTTTCTACCTTGAATTTCACATTGAATGAGGAAAACTGGAGTAAATTTTCTCCTTTGAATGTCATATTGGATGAGGAAAACTGGAGTAAACTTTCCACTTCGAATGTTATATTGGATTAGAAAAACTGGAGTAAACATTCTTCTTCGAATGTCATATTGGATTAGAAAAACTAGAGTAAACTTTCTCCCTTGAATGTCATATTGGATGAGGAAAACTGGAGTAAACTTTGTTCTTCTTCTTCTTCTTCCTCTCTTCTTTTTCTTCTCCTCCTACTTCTTCTTCTTCCTTTTCTTCTTTTCCTTCTTCTTCTTCTTCTTTTCCAAATTCTATCAGTTTCATATTGATCTTATCATACACCTTCCGTCCTTCTATTTTGCACAAGCATCCATTTATGAAAGCCTGTATCATTTTTTTGTATTCATGTTTCAAAGCCTTATAATAGGACTGATTTCACTTTTGAGTTCAAGAGTTGGCTCATATGGAGAAATAAATATATAATCAATCAGTCTATAATTTTTTTTTTAAAGTGGCATTTGTAACATTAAATCTAATGGTTCATTAGTAACAATTAGGAGCCAGAATCGATCAAGAAAGACAAACAAAAAAAAATTAGACCCAATCAACAAAGATAACAAACACCCAACAGATAAGAATTCTGCCAGACCGAACAAGGGAAGCAATGCAATAATTGCACAAAATGAAATGAGCATTAACAAAATGATAAATTCCCTCCCTTGCTCTTAGGACTTCGTCTCTAACTTTCTTGTCCAATATTCTCTTGTACTGTGATCTACAGAAACAGAAGTATGATTAGCTAATAAAATTTGCCAGCAATTCTGCCACAAGCCTGGTTTTGGAGTCAGCCAAAAAAATGTCCGACTCCGACTCCTGACATTTTAGATGTCCGACTCAGACTCCCGACTCCGACTCTCGACTAGTTTTAAACTTAATGGCATAAAATTCGAAGTCGAAGTCCGGACATTCTTTACCGACTCCACTAAAAAACGACCGACTCCACGACTCCGACTCCATAGCACTGATCACAAGTCAGTCACTTTTGTGTTGGCGTGGATGACCTAGCATCCGATTGGTTAAGAAAGAGGCTATATCGCTTTCCTGTCGTGGCACAGTTACCAGATTCCGCGATCAAAACCTGGTAGAGCTATTCTCCATTCTACCCAGCTATACAATGCACGGAGGCGTATCTGGAATCATCCTTGAATACCACCAGCTATATACAATGCTATAGTATACATATGTGGAAGTGAACCTATGTCTGTGAAGCCCCATTGACTCTTGAAATCACCCACACACTTCCAGGGACTGCCTTATAATACAATCACTAAATTTCCTCAGTGTCTGAGCTATCCGACACCTGTGTCTTTTCTTTACCTGTTTGTCACGGGATTTTCTCCCCTTGCTCTGCAGTGATGGTCCAACAGAGACCAAACTTTAGAGTATCTACTGAGGGTCTTCAAAGGTTTATATCTACCTTTCGTTCAAGATTACTCTTGACAGAGATGTGAATTGAAGAATGGTGCTTCAGTTCTAGGGAGCATCATAGGAATTTAAGAAATCAAGTACTACAGTTGATTGGATCCAAGCCATGTAAACTTTCTATCTTCCCAGACCTTCTATGAGGGGTTTGGTTTGATTTGGTTTGAAGGACTATCTCCATTGCACACGGACTACTCCCTTAGATCCCACAAGGAGGATCTCAGCACAGATACGAACTCCGTAGCACCGGCTAGAATCTCAATGTGTACATATATACAGGAATCACACATTCTATAAATATTTTTATGGTGGGTACATTTCTAATTTTTACTCTTTACGATTTCCAAATGCCGTGGGATTTCGAAAGTGCGCAACTTGCACACAGGACTTCCTATTTTTCCGCCCTTGTCCAAGAAAGCAAGTCATCTGATTTCACTACCAGGAGATCAGGGGGGAGTATGACATCATTAGGACCACTGTTTGTGGAAAGATATGTCCATATATTATATTCCCTCAACTGGGAATCTAACCCAGTACCTCTAGAATTCGAGGCGGACGCCATACCTCTTAGCCACTATGACCTCCTATGAAGGGTAAGAATTTTGATGGTTTTGATGAGTCCTTAACTGATTTAAATCAGTAAAATATAACTTTAATAGCTCTGTTATAGGTATTTAAAATGACTGTCACATACCGGTGCAGTTTACTCAAAATGACTGACTCAATTATAAATTTCTTTACATATACAGGTAGCAAATTTAACAATCAATTATCGTTAACAAAGTAAAATAAATAGGGATGATGTGAATCAGGATTATTCTTTAAAATGTCATCACTGTTGAGGATCTGGATAGGGTTTTAACAAATTTTCTTTAAGAAAAAGGTTCATTTGGCAGCTCTAATGTGTACTTAGCTGCCAGTAAGATGTCGGTTGGCTCCTGCTCCATCCGATGTTTGTTCTTTGCAGGTTATGGACTGGTTCTTCCCGTCACTGGTCAAGTCTTGTGGCTGCAACACGTCCCTCGTAGTATCGAGGGATAATTGCGAAGATGGTCAAGCGTCTGTTAAGACCCGTCTGATGCTGGTGTCTAGCTTTGACTGAAGGCCACTTATACCACACACCTGTTCCACGAACTAGTACCACCAATTGGTACCATCGATTAATAGCATGAAATTATAGAGAAACAAATACCCTCCTGAGTATTGGGTTTCCTGACACGAAAGCAGGTCGCCCCTCCCCCTTTTCATTCCACCATCCCATCTGCCTCAGAACTTTACCCTCTCTGAGCATTAATGTTAATCTCAGTAAGTGGAAAACATCCATTACATTTATATAACACATGTTTTCATATACATTTGCGTTTGTTGAAAAGGTTAATATAATAAGCGTGTACATCATTTGTCATCATCCATTCCCTGCTCCATATGGAACTTGGGACTACCTCTGCTTTTGGTTCTTTATGAGAAATCCGCATAAAGCAGTCACCAGCGCTTGCAATGGTGGTTCATGAAACTATTATTCTATATGCTGAGGTTGCCAGCCCCATTGGACTTTGGACATCCACTAGCAATTTTCACATGTTAATAACGCAAACTATAGAATTATAAAATGTACAACTCACCACAAATACTTGGGAATACAGAATTCTAGCTCAGAGGAATAATGAAGGCAACTTCGTTACGGTACCTCTTACACGTGGTCTGGGATATTACTTTACAATAGAATCCCACTATGTCTTAATGTTCAAGTTCCTATAATTCCGGGCTTTACATATTAATAAAGGGAAAGTGTTTGTCGTGATGGGCGAGTAATGTTGCATTTTGATTGTGAATACCTTTTGTCTGCGGCAGCCAACATTCTTCTTAAGCCCATGGGAAAGCAACCAATTTTGCAATAGATTGTGTACATAACAAGGAGACATTAGTACAAAAGATCAACCAGTAACAATTGGAAGAAGTCGTCAGTACGGCTCGGATTTGTTTACCCAATGGAAGTAATACAAACGTACTTTTTGATTTAGAAACAGATCATAAAGAAAGACCAGAGACGGATTGGCAGGAGAAAAAACTCGAAATAGCTAAAGGCAATATCACGCCTTATAAACCATTTGAGGACCTTCTTTTGGCAATGCTAGAGATAGCGGTCCGTCAGCCGACTTGGTCTAACCGTGCACTTACCCGTCAAGTGGAAAGAGTTTTGCACAGCGTGAGTTCCTGTAACTCCGCCCATGCCGGTCCCAAGCCCGGATGAAAAAGGAGGAGGGCGGCCTGCATGGAGGCCGTAAGGAGGCAGCCCCTCCACCATGCAAAGGCACAACAGGCCAATCACCTGTTTGTCTTAAACTATGATTACGAGAAATACAAGAGAGAAAACCGGACTGATTCTAAAGGCGACGAACTGGAACGGACTACGGACTACGACTTATGGAACTTGGAACACAAGAAGTATAAATGGGAAGGAAGAGGAGCTGGTGGAAGAGATGAGGAAAGCAAAACTAGAAATCCTGGCTATAACGGAAACGAAGAAAAAAGGACAAGGAGTCATGGATCTCGATGGCAACACGTTGCTCTACAGTGGTGTACCCATATCTGAAAGAGCTAAAGGGGGCGTGGGTTGCATTGTGGCCCAAAATCAAAAAGATAGTATCAAGGGATGGAACTTTGTCTCGGAGCGCATTATGGTTGTAAAACTAAAAGAAGGAGAAACCATAGTCAACCTGGTCATAGTGTATGGGCCAAATGAGGATGAGAGAGCAGAGGTCAAGGAGGAATTCTTCGAGCTGCTTCAAAGGACAGTGGATGACTGCCTAGATGAAGTTATCATGCTCGGAGATTTTTAATGCCAGAGTTGGAAATGACCATGCTAGATGGGGTGGAGTTATCGGAAGATATGGAGAAGATACTCTCAATGACAATGGAAAGCGACTCCTTAGATTCTGCAGGGAGCAGAATCTGATCATTACAAACACAAAGTTCCCCCATAAGCGCATACATGCATACACTAGATGTGAACCAACCAAGAATGAGAAGTCAGTGATCGACTATGCCATTGTTCGGAGAAGCTCATTCAGATATGTCCGAGATGCAAGAGTCTGGAGGGGGCCAGAGATTGGAAGTGATCACTACCTGCTAACAATCAAACGAACAACTGAAAGAGTTGCTCAACCTAGGAACTGCCCAACATCACGCAAGAAACCAAGTAAACGAGCAGGAGAAATGAGCATTAGGACCTACAAGCTGAGAGAGCCAGAAATTAAGACCAGATATCAGGGGCTTATTGCTACAGCAGTGAGCAACACAGAAGAACGACCTGATGACTTGGAAACCCTCTGGAATAAATTCAAGGATATCATAAAGACAGCTGCTGCAGAAGCATGCGGTGAAGTCCGACTTGGGAACCAGAGAAAGAGGACACCTTGGTGGACAGAGGAAGTCAAAGAGAAAATAAGAGAGAAGAAAATGGCATGGAAACAATACTTAGGAGCTAAAAACACAACAGGACAAATGGAAAAATATAGAGAATATGTGATACTCAGAACAGAAGCAAAGAACAAAGTGCTAGCAGCAAAACAGAAGTCCTGGGAAGAATTTGGAGAAAAGCTAGAAAAAGATGCACAAGAAAACCAGAAATTGTTCTATAAGAACCTAAAGAACACGAGGAAGGAAAAACAATGCCCTCTCAAATTTATAAAGGACAAGCAAGGCAAATTGCTTACTGCCCCGAAGGAAGTAATGGAAAGATGGAAAGAATATTTCTCAGAACTCCTGGATGGTGAGCATGGTGAAGCAACAGAAATGATAACCACTAGCACAGAAGAGAAAACCAATGATGGTGAAGATGACATAAAGATGGAAGAACTGAGGGCAGCACTAGAGAAAATCAAGATGGGCAAAGCAGCAGGGCATGATGGTATAACACCAGAAATGGTTAAGTACATGGGAGCATCAGGCGACCTTTTACTCTTAAAGATCCTACAGGCAGCATGGTGCAACAAGACCATACCAAAGGATTGGGAGATTGCCATCATAACACCAATTTTCAAAAAGGGTGACAATCGACAATGTGGAAACCATAGAGGCATATCCCTTCTCAGTGTCCATGGTAAAATCTACTCTAGAATCCTAGAGCAGAGACTCCGACGCCTAGCTGAGCCACAATTGGATGAGGTTCAGTGCGGATTCCGAGCAAACCGAAGTACTCAAGACCTAATCTTCACACTCAGACAGCTGAGTGAAAAGGCCCTTGAGTATAAGAGTGAGATCCATCTTTGTTTCATAGATCTGGAAAAGGCGTTTGACAGAGTCCCCTGGAGCAAACTTTGGGACTGTTTGGCAAGGAAGAATATTCCAGCACCTCTGATTCATGCTATACAGAGCTTCTACAAGTCTTGCAGAAATTATGTGAGGACAGCAAACCATAAGTCAGAAGAGTTCAGGACCACCACTGGTGTAAGACAAGGTGATATCCTGTCACCTTATCTTTTCATACTCCTCATGGACGATGTCATCAAGGCATGTAAGGAGAGAACAAGAAAGTATTCAGTGGGGTACTGGAAGATGAGACAGGTCTATATTTCGGAGCTGGCATTTGCTGATGATGTTGCCCTGATTGCTAAATCAGAGGCACATCTTCAATCCAACCTGCAAGTCTGGAAGGAAGAGCTGGAGAAGAGAGGGATGGTCATAAGCAGCTCTAAAACAAAATCCATGGTGATATCACGAGAAGAAAGAAAACATCAGATTAAGTTGGGAGAACAGGTCCTGGAGCAGGTCGACCACTTTAAATATCTCGGAGCTATTATAGACCGAAAGGGAGGCATCAAAGAAGAGTTCGCCACTCGAAAAGCAGCGGCTGGGAGACTTTTTCAGGCCATAAATCGTGGATTCCTCAGCAAGAAAAAGGTTGGTAAGAAAACGAAGATGGCTGTATACCGCTCCACCTATGTCCCAGTTTTGACATATGGATGCGAGTCGTGGGCAATGACTACAACCCACAAAAGCCAGATCCAAACCTCAGAAATGAGGTATCTGAGGAAAGTGGTTGAAGTAACAAGAAGAGACATGGTCCGCAACCAGACGATCCGTCAAGGCCTGAAATCCCATCCGCTGCAGACCCAAATAGAACAGTCCCAACTAAGATGGTTTGGCCATGTCTGCAGAATGGGAGAAGATCGGCTACCACGACAAGCATGGGAAACAAAGAGCCAGGGATCCAGACCTCCAGGACGACCCAGAGTTCGCTGGGAGGACAACATTAGACAATCTTTGAAGGACCGAGGACTAGAATGGAACCAGGCCAGGAAGAAGACAACTGATAGAATGGTCTGGCGCTCTCTCTTCCAAACCTCTACACCTCACGGTAGAAGGGGAACGACTAAGTAAGTAAGTAAGTGAGTTCCTGTCGTGGCTGGAATAGCACGAGTGTTCAATAATTCTGTATACGGAACCAAGTGGTAAAGACAACAAGATTGGGAAGCTTTAAGATATCTTCACCTGTCAGTCGTCTTATTACCCATGCTGGCGTTTTGCAGGGAGCTTATGAGTAGCGCAAATTAGATATTCTGCTATAGCGCGTATCTCGCTACTGCAGACACATATAGCCGGGTAAAGCAACAACGGAACAGTTGTCGCATATTACAGAGTGCCTACGATTATAGCAATATCTACACACCCAAAAGGGAAGGGCAAACGGGGGTTGAGATCAGAAGTTACCCAATGTAATGGAGCGATTCTACAAATAACCACCCAGGCCAACATATATATATATATATATATATATATATATATATATATATATATATATATATATATCTTCTTCTTCTTCTTCCATCCTTAGCCACCAACCGGCAAAGCAGTTTGTGGCCAGTACGCCTAGTGGCGTCTTAGGGCAACAACAAATTGATCAATCTATCGCTGTTTCCACCACGCCTAGTGGCGTCTTTGTGGAACAAAAACAGACCAAACAATCTATCGTTGTTTCCGTAATCAGATTGGTTGGCAAGCAGGTGATCAGCCCGCTGTGCGAAGTTTTTACGGGATGGGGTAAACAGCCCCATGCCCAACCCTCCTTAGTCGCTTTTTACGACATGCGTGGTAGGGTGCAGTGTTACTATTCTTTGCTCCCCTTTCGGGCCCCGGCAACACACGGGTGATATATATATATATATATATATATATATATATATATATATATATATATATATATATATATATATATATATATATATATATATATATATATCGCTGCTCTCAAAACACATCATCACAGCAAGCTCCACACTGACCACAACACGAAGGTTCTGTCTCCTAGATATTTATTTCAACACAAGGAGCCCTACACAACAACAAAGCCTTTTGTCGCCTCGATCAGCATTGTATCGGGCCAAAATAATTGCCAGTTTTCGTGTCAGCAATAAGAGCTGTTCGGAACAGATTGCTCTATTGTAATTTCAGGATGCCTAGTGTATTTCAACAGGAACAGGCCAATTAAGGGGGGACATCAGAAGTCCCAGTGCCTTAGGTGGATTAAGGGGATTCTCTTAAACCCATCAAGACAGCAGATAACGTACTTAGTATTAGATTACATTCATTGTCATCATCCCTTGATTACAGCATAGTGTAGGATTAAGTTAATGTTGAGTATAATTATGCATAAATTACGCACTCCATTTCCAAGTATAGCCTATATTTAGTTGCCATTGTATATCTTTGTATTTTGTTGTTGTTTTGCATATAGTAATTTTTTTAGTTCAATAAATGCTGTATTAGTGCGGTCGCTAAAAACACGTTATTGTCTCAGTAGCACGGAAAGAAAGTGTAAGAGAGACGTACAGTTCTTATTTTTACTCTTCTGTTCACTCAAAGTGAGGGGAGGGGTTGGGGGCTCACGAGCTATAGGAGATCAAAGGTAGCTTAGTAGAGACGATAGTGTCACGGGATACTGGGTCTACATTCTGTGAACTTATCCCGATTTCCCAAATTCGCCTTCCTCTGTCTCTGGAGTCTATCTCCAGCTGGTTGCGAAATACGTCTGAGCCATTAGTAACTCCTGAGCGACCAGGACAAACTCTCCCTGGTTAATCCTCAGTTTAACCACGTGACAGTGTTCTTGAGAGGAAGTCCACAAGATGCTCAAACACGTTGTCCGGTCCTTTAAAGTGGAATCCTGATCCTTATTCTGGCTTGCTTGGCTGTCTTCTTGACGAGTTGAATTTATCAGCGCCGTAAACTCAAAAAGCGCTACATTATAAGGCAACATTCGGCCCCCGCATCCACATTGCTACTATACGACAGGGCTCCAATCAGAAATGTTGTATTTTAACATCTCAAATGCCAAACCAATAGTATTCAATTTGCCTGTATTGGTAGGAATATCTCCCACTACCCTCTCATGGAAAATTCCTGCGCGATACATGAAATGGTATTTTGTCAAGTCACTTCCCATATAAGATATTCTCTCTTCCGTTTATTATCGATCATGTTTTACACTTACGACTTCATAGATTCATCCCAAATAATCTATTTCGAGATGGATACCTTATCGTAATCATTACCAACAACAAGGCTGAATGGAAATGATTATCTCATTTACAGGCTCCAAATCTCATGAGTTATCGTTAGTGTGTGTCTGTAATCTATCGCCATATTGTTATTTGGAGACATGTTCCTGTACAAACGACACTATCAAGCAACGAATCAGCCAGACAGAAAATTTTATCAGTGATAAGACCCTGACAGTGGCCATCTCAATTTTTATTTACGCACTAATCTGGATGCGCTCACACACTGTCTTGTCGGAAATGTGTTACGATTAATACGTAAACAACTTTTCACTCCACCGATCCAGGTATCAAAATTGGTTCAAACTGTCACAAAACGTCTGTACGTGTCTTTTGGTAGCTCTCTCACACCTTCAGGATCATTTTCTTCTTAATTTTTCTCTCCGATCGCTTATTATTTTGCAATTTTTTGCCCTTTCATTCATCATTTTGCTCTATGCTGAATCTTGTAGGGTGTAGTCTCTAACACTCCACTCCCCTACGGAAGTATCTGCTATGGGACTATCTTTATCTCTTAAATTTTTCGTTTCCCACTCCTCAGACTTATTTACGTTCCGCCAGGTGAACTGTGGTATTATCGTAACAATACCCGGTCATTATCACCGGTCAACGGTGTGGCGACAGGGTAGAAGAAAGGATAGATGAAGAAATAAAAGAGAGTACCAATCTCTTCCACAGTGTCTTTTGGCTCGCTGTAAGTGATAGTCCGACACTTGTAAGAAGAAATGTATCAGGAGACTGAAATTTAAACTCTTCTCAGTTAAGCAAAGAAGCAAATCCCATCAAGGATCCTGAGAGTATGTTAGGTCTTCAGCCACACTTCCCCTGGGGTACTGATATGGTTCAAGAGACCCCCAGCTGGTAATTAAGATAATGATTCACATAAACAGTTAACTACCAAGCAATACAAAACATATAGTGAAAAGAAAGAAACAACAGTGAAATTCGTTTCTATGAATTTATGTATATT
Organism: Oreohelix idahoensis; assembly: GCA_024509875.1. Classification (NCBI taxonomy): domain Eukaryota; kingdom Metazoa; phylum Mollusca; class Gastropoda; order Stylommatophora; family Oreohelicidae; genus Oreohelix; species Oreohelix idahoensis. The sequence goes on from JAMPIV010022027.1 coordinate 165,492, forward strand.
AGACCAAGCTAAATTGGTTACAGAAAAACACAAGAAAAAAAAAACCAAATATATATATATATATATGTATACCGTTAATGTATACAGCACTGGGTAAATGGAGATAAAAATAGTCTACACAAAAGTTCTGTTTATATTTAGGGTACCCTTTCACGATGGCTGAGGTTTATGTCCTAATTTTAATCATTGACTGGTATGACCTAAGATCGATTAGTGTTTGGTCCGTTTTAAAAATGCACTTATCATGAATGGGTTGCTGCTGTATGACGTCACACTATCACTGCAAGGTTTCTTCCCCCGGCCAAGTTGCTGGAATAATTCGTGTCAAGTACTGCAAGGTTTCACTACACTACTGCGAGTTTCACCTGCCTTTTGTCACCACCAGGGAGCTAGGAGATACACACAAAGGAACACTCTATTTAGCTCTCTGGTTAGAGGCATTAATTTGTCCTGAGTGTGGTCCATAAACCAGGCTCAGATATTAGTCAAATTATTATATAAATGACATGGACCAATGTTGAGCGCCATTCTTCGAGCTGCAAACATATGATATTAATAGGGTAGGGGCATAGGCATACATATATTATCAACTGTTGTAAAGGCATACAAAATCATATAGTAAATACATGGATGCGATAATGGTTACATTAAATAAAAGACGCGGCCAGGGTAGCACACATGCTTTCTGTAAAACCTGAAGGACAAACAGTAAATATATGCATTTGGGAAAATATATCCATTACAGGAAAGTAGGCAATTGACTGAAAAGGAGTGCAAACATTAACTAATGTTAATTGCATATAATGAAATAATAATGAAAAGCAGTTCAAACATTCAATACAAATACTTGCATATAAGAAGATAATGCATTTCGCTCACCCGAATTGATTCCAAGATTGAATTTGGCTCAAAAACGGCATATACTATATATAAGTATTTCTCTCGCTGGTATGACAGATTATTTGTTAGAAGTATCTGCAACTGGCTTGTCTGTTCGGGGCTTTTGCAGATGTGAGTAAAATATACACGTTCTATAATCTCATATATACAGCTAACCGCGGTCATTCACCTCTGCCAAGTCAGGAAATTCCTACCCTACTGATAACAGGTGAATGTTCTCAAATTGTACTCCGCCGGGGAAATCCTGAATATCTGGGGCAGTGGCCTGAGCTCCTCCGGGTCACTGGAAATCCCGGCTTATCTGGGTCATTAGCCTCTCAGGTAAATATCAATGCGACAATGAACTCGAAAATTCCGAGGGAGGTCATTGTCCGATGAGGCAGAGAAAGACAGAAGATTGTCGGACGAATAATTTCGCGACAATAGCCCCCTGTGAAAGTTTATCGTAAGGTGAACTAGTTTCGACTGACATCTTCTTCTTGATCCCTCTCTGTCCTAGTTTGATTTCCCTCACCATCCTGGAAGTTTTTAGGGAGGTTAGGCTTATTGGGTCGCTGCTGACTTGCCTGTTCTTCCCCACTGCATGGATGACGGCTGAGAAAGTCTGCTCCGACATTGAGTTTCCCAGGTATATATTCAACCTTGAAGTTATATGGTTGCATTAACATTGACCACCTCATGAGCCTTGAATTCAGGTTTTTAGAAGCTGCTAAGAACATTAAGGGTTGATGGTCGCATTGAACGGTGAAGGGCTTTCCATATAAGTATGGTTGATATTTCTGAATTCCCCATACCAAAGCTAGGCATTCCCGTTCAATAGTGGAGTAATTTCTTTCAGCAGCATTCAACTTTCGGCTAGCAAAAGCTATGGGGAATAATGTAGACGCATTGTCTTCCCCAGTTTGTAGCAAGGTGGCTCCAATCCCAATCTGACTAGCATCGGTGCGTAGTATGAATGGTCGGCTTAAGTTCGGTAGGTGCAGAATAGGTTTCTCTGTGAGTTTTTCCTTGAGGGTACTATAAGCATTCTCACACTCAGCGGTCCAGATCACTTTTTCCGGAGTATTCTTTTTCGTAAGGTTCGTCAGTGGGGCGCTAATAGTGTTGAAATCCTTAATGTAGCGTTGGTAAAATCCACATAACGCGACGAACGATCTGACATCCTTTTTAGTAATAGGGCGAGGTGCATTGCGCAGTTTGTCAACATTACGTTCCTCCGGGAACATGTACCCTTGTGAAATGGTGTGGCCGAGAAACCCCAGTTGGTCAAAACCTATCTGGCATTTAGTTGGACGGGCGGTTAAACCTGTGCCCTTAAGCCTTCGGAGTAGCATCTCTATTGCATTCAGGTGTTCCTCAAAGGTGTCTGTGGCGATGAGTATATCGTCCATAAAGTTTGTAATAGCAGGGTTATGAAGGGGTGCGAGAAGTTTTCTCATCATTCTCGTTCAATGTGCTAGGCGCATTATGTAATCCGAATGGGAGGACATTAAATTCAAAGTGTCCTTCCGGGGTGCTGAATGCCAGCAGTGGTCGGATCTCTTTCTTCACAGGAATCTGATAGTATCCCTTGCTAAGGTCGATCTTAGAGAAATACCGAGCTGTATTTAGCTTAGCGAACAGTGAGTTTTGATCTGGCAGAGGTTCAGCCTGGTACTCCGACACTGCATTCAGTCTCCTATAGTCAATGCACAATCTATGCTCTCCGGTAGGCTTCCGAAGGAGCACAACACTAGCGCTATAGGGTGATTCGGATGGAGAAATAATGCCTGCACTGAGCAATTTCTCTATTTCTTCTCTCAATGCATCCGCCTTGGCATAGGGTATAGGGTAATTTTTCACACGGACTGGCATTGCATCTGTCAACTTCATATCAAACTCTACCAAACTGGTTAGGCCTGGCCTGTCCGTGAGAACTTCTGCATACTTTTCCAACATTGTTAGCACCTGCTCATGCTGTTCCATGGTTAGAGTGTGACTTATTTGCACATCGGCCTGAGTCTCACTCAAGGACAGAGGGTATTCGACTGCTACATTGGGTTCATCCTCTACTTCACTGGCTACTGCAAGGGCCATCAAATGAACTGGCTCTACTGATGCGCGTTCGTTGTACTTTTTCAGCAGATTGATGTGGTAAATTTTCTGTTTACCTTTAATTGCTATCTTGTAGTTGGTGCGGGAGATATTCTCGACAACAGCATAGGGTCCTCTCCAACCAATCTGAAGTTTATTATGGCTGCTTGGCAAGAGCAATAAAACTTTATCCCCAATGTTCAGTTCTCGATCCTTAGCTGTTCTGTTATAATATTGCGCATGTTTCTGACGGGCTTTGCGCAAATTTTCAGTGGCCAATTTCCAACCTGTTTGGAGGCGTTGCTTCAATTCCTCAACATAATGTGACGCGGTAATGACTGTGTCATCCGCTTTATCGTCTGTCCAGGATCTCAGAAGTGCCTCTAGAGGACCTTTTATTGGGCGCCCAAACAGCAGTGTTGCTGGTGGAATTCCTGTCGAGTGATGAGGTACCTCTCTGTAGGCACACAGTGCCGCTGGAAGGTAGGAATCCCATGAATTTGGGTTCTCCTGCTCCAGCTTTCGCAGTATGGAAATTAAGGTTCCATTGAACCGTTCTACTTGGCCGTTGCTCTGGGGGTGATATGGAGAGGTATGAATGTGTCGCGTTTGGAAAATCCGAAATACTTCTTCCATTAATTTCCCCCGAAATTGTGATCCATTATCCGTCAGGATCTGAAGAGGGAACCCCAACCTCGTAAATATAGTAAGGAGGGCTTCCGCTACATGAGTTGAGTCACACGAAGGCATTGCGACTGCTTCTGCCCACATGGAGCATGTGTCGACCAACGTCAAGATGTAGCTATTCTTTTTCTTTGTCCTAATCAGGGGCCCAACAATGTCGACTGCCACCCTTTCGAACGGGGTACCTGTTACAGGCATTTCTCCTAAGGTTACGGGAGCTACCCAATGCTTAGGAGTCACCTTTTGGCACTGTGCGCATGACTGAACATACCGTTTTATGTCTGCGTTCATTCCTGGCCAATAGTAGTGGCAAGTAATGCGCTGCATGGTTGCTCCAATTCCCATGTGTCCGCTGAAGGGTAAGGCATGGCCCATTTCTAATATTTGGGTCCTATAGGATGAGGGGACAATCAGCTGTGAGTGTTCGCTCGCTCCTTTGCCTGCTCTGCGGTACAACAGACCATTCTTCTTATAAATCTCTCCCTTGAGAGGCGGGGTATGAGACTTAGGAAGTTTTTTAAAACAAGGCGACAAAGGGCTATCCGCTGTTTGTGCCTTCTTCAACTCTTCTGGGAAGATGTTGGTAGGAGTTCCAGACTCAGGGTTCTGCCTGCATTGATCCCTGGTCTGTACGGCCGCAACTGACAGAGGCCGGGCTGGTTCTCCTAGGAACACATATCTACAGCCCAAAATCAGGGGGTAGATGGGATCCTTTAGAACAGCGGCTCTGATTTCTCCAGTCACATACCGCGATTGAACCTGAATCTTGCACACTGGTAGAATCATGGGCGCACCAGATTTGGTGGGTCCTTGTATTTCAATCGTCTCCTCTGTAATTTGGTCAGAATTAACAAGAGAAGCTGCGACGATTGCATCATAAGATAATCCAGTGTCATACAAACAAAGAGCTCTCTCCCCATTAACCATAACAGATTCAATGACAGCTGGTCGCTTCGAAGAATCTATGTCATCCTTTGAGGGCTTAGGGCTGTCAGATCTGGTTGTTATGCAAGCTGCATTCATGGGGAGGGGTCGGCGCTTACAATCACGAGAACTATGTTTAGGCGACCGACAGTGTTGGCACACATCCCTCTCTGTGTTTGCTGTATAGGAAGTTTTCCTTTCCGTGTTCTTGTGGGTTTGTCCATTGTTGGGTCTGTCATGGTGAGTTTTCATGTAGGGTGGCTTGGAGCTTGTAATACTATTGGAGCTGTTAGGCGCAGTCTGCCGAGCTGGATAGTCTGTATATCTCCGTCTGGAGGTCAGAGTCTCAGCCTGTGCATTCTGAAAGCGTTCTGATAAGGTAACTATGGTATTTAACCTTTCTGCCCCGTTTTCTACCAGAAATCGTCTCATCTCAGGGCTCATCATTTCTTTCAGTTGCTCCATTAGTATTAATTCTTGCAGTTCTTCGTAAGATTTCTCGAATGACGCGAGAGTGAGCCATTTCTGCAAATAAGCTTCCAGGCGAGCAGCATACTGGGTGAACGATTCTCCATTTTCTTTACGGAAATTTCTGAACCGTTTACGGTACGCATCAGCATTCAATTCATAGCGAGCTAAGAGGGCTTTCTTAAGACAGTCATAGTCATCCTGTTCATGAGGCGCCAGTTTTAGGAATACATCATAGCCAGCACCCCTGAGTCCTTGCGAGAGTTTCAGATTCCACCTCTTCCGGTCCAGCCCGAACGAAGAAGCGAACCTCTCGAAACGGTCCAAAAAGCTGTCCATGGAATCCTTTCCCTCAATAAATGGCTCCAGAGGGAAGGCCATCGGTCCCAGGTGTGGTGTAGAGAGAGCTGATGCACTATCAGATTGAAGGGGCGAGGGCGGAGAAGATGAAGTTTCGGAATTGCTCCCAGCTTCCTTGTTTTTTGAGAGAAGTTCCACATCCAGTTCCTTCATTTTCAGGGCATGTTGTCGTTCCTTCTCCTTCTCTTCTGCCGCTCTTATTTCACGATCCTTCTCCGCTTCTGCCGCTCTGATTTCACGATCTTTCTCCGCTTCTGCCGCTCTGATTTCCCTGTCCCTCTCCGCTTCTGCCTCTCTGATGCTCTTCATCTCTGAGGATACATAGTCTGCAAGCTCTTTTCCTGCAAGCCCCACCTCTTTTCCACTCTCAATTAACAAAGCTCTTACTTTTGCTGTCTCTGCCATTGCAATATTGGATCAAGTCGAATGAGCTTGAATAAACCTACTCACAAACCAATACAGGTAAAAGTAATACTGTCTAATATTAATAATATAGTGTATTACTGCCACAACAATAAAACAAAATTTAGCAACAACAACAATTTCAACCAATATGATAGCTCTTAGTTAAGTAGCTCAGTTAAATCTTGTATACAACTTAACTAAAAAATTGGACCATACACTAGAAGATCAGTCACCAGTTATATTTTGTGTACTATTCTATCTGTGCAATATACTGCATATAAGATCAAATAAGTTACATGCAAAGTGTACTGGGAAGCTGTATAAGATTACTTGATAACAAAACTATTAACCCAAGTTTGTTACCCAAAAGTAAAATGTATGTTAGCAATAAATTACTTGTAGTCTAGGGAACATACAGATGCTATGAGTTCATCCGGGACGAGCAGTCCAGTTTGTGGCGACAGGGTAGAAGAAAGGATAGATGAAGAAATAAAAGAGAGTACCAATCTCTTCCACAGTGTCTTTTGGCTCGCTGTAAGTGATAGTCCGACACTTGTAAGAAGAAATGTATCAGGAGACTGAAATTTAAACTCTTCTCAGTTAAGCAAAGAAGCAAATCCCATCAAGGATCCTGAGAGTATGTTAGGTCTTCAGCCACACTTCCCCTGAGGTACTGATATGGTTCAAGAGACCCCCAGCTGGTAATTAAGATAATGATTCACATAAACAGTTAACTACCAAGCAATACAAAACATATAGTGAAAAGAAAGAAACAACAGTGAAATTCGTTTCTATGAATTTATGTATATTAGACCAAGCTAAATTGGTTACAGAAAAACACAAGAAAAAAAAACCAAATATATATATATATATGTATACCGTTAATGTATACAGCACTGGGTAAATGGAGATAAAAATAGTCTACACAAAAGTTCTGTTTATATTTAGGGTACCCTTTCACGATGGCTGAGGTTTATGTCCTAATTTTAATCATTGACTGGTATGACCTAAGATCGATTAGTGTTTGGTCCGTTTTAAAAATGCACTTATCATGAATGGGTTGCTGCTGTATGACGTCACACTATCACTGCAAGGTTTCTTCCCCCGGCCAAGTTGCTGGAATAATTCGTGTCACGTACTGCAAGGTTTCACTACACTACTGCGAGTTTCACCTGCCTTTTGTCACCACCAGGGAGCTAGGAGATACACACAAAGGAACACTCTATTTAGCTCTCTGGTTAGAGGCATTAATTTGTCCTGAGTGTGGTCCATAAACCAGGCTCAGATATTAGTCAAATTATTATATAAATGACATGGACCAATGTTGAGCGCCATTCTTCGAGCTGCAAACATATGATATTAATAGGGTAGGGGCATAGGCATACATATATTATCAACTGTTGTAAAGGCATACAAAATCATATAGTAAATACATGGATGCGATAATAGTTACATTAAATAAAAGACGCGGCCAGGGTAGCACACATGCTTTCTGTAAAACCTGAAGGACAAACAGTAAATATATGCATTTGGGAAAATATATCCATTACAGGAAAGTAGGCAATTGACTGAAAAGGAGTGCAAACATTAACTAATGTTAATTGCATATAATGAAATAATAATGAAAAGCAGTTCAAACATTCAATACAAATACTTGCATATAAGAAGATAATGCATTTCGCTCACCCAAATTGATTCCAAGATTGAATTTGGCTCAAAAAACGGCATATACTATATATAAGTATTTCTCTCGCTGGTCTGACAGATTATTTGTTAGAAGTATCTGCAACTGGCTTGTCTGTTCGGGGCTTTTGCAGATGTGAGTAAAATATACACGTTCTATAATCTCATATATACAGCTAACCGCGGTCATTCACCTCTGCCAAGTCAGGAAATTCCTACCCTACTGATAACAGGTGAATGTTCTCAAATTGTACTCCGCCGGGGAAATCCTGAATATCTGGGGCAGTGGCCTGAGCTCCTCCGGGTCACTGGAAATCCCGGCTTATCTGGGTCATTAGCCTCTCAGGTAAATATCAATGCGACAATGAACTCGAAAATTCCGAGGGAGGTCATTGTCCGATGAGGCAGAGAAAGACAGAAGATTGTCGGACAAATAATTTCGCGACAAACGGTAATACGTTTGTCGCTTCGAGTTGCCTTGAAAACCTTTGGTAATAGACGATCCTCGTTGGACAACCATATATTGTTTGCGACAAACGGTAATACGTTTGTCGCTTCGAGTTGCCTTGAAAACCTTTGGTAATAGACGATCCTCGTTGGACAACCATATTGTTTGTCTAAGCGGCCGGCTACCCTTTTGTTTGACTGTCTGACGAAGGCACGAACACACAGGCGATAATGAGATAATAGTTTCCCGGGTCCATCCCTGTGTGTGATTAGCGCAGATAATCTGACTGGGTAGACATCTTGGCGGAAGACATTATGCCACGCAAACATGTTCACACATTTGTTTGTGAGAGTGCACAAGATGTCTCCTGAAATATTACGTCTTATTATAAAGAGGTCATGCGTGGGATTATTAAATTTAATATTTTAAACACGTGTGGGATATTTTGAATTTAAACACTCCAACCCACGTAGTGCGAAAAGAGCTTACGATTGGATTGAAGTGAGAGCCGGAATATACAATGAATCTCATTGGCAAGTTTGCCGGAAAGTACAATCTGTGATTTAAAATCTAGCGAACTCAGAGACACAGAACAGATAGCTTCGCAACTTCAAAAGGGCAACTCCCCAAAAGCCAGAAAGAGAAGGATCGGATCTAGAATTCCATATTTTTTAGTGACAGATCGAAGTATTTGGGAAACTTAAAACCTTAAAAAGTAAGCCTGCCTTTATAAATACAAGACTGAAGAGAAAACTATTCCTCAAGACATGCGAGATGCCAAGATTGTAACACTGTTCAAAAATAAAGGAGACAGAAGTGATTGCAATAACTACAGAGGCATCTCTCTTCTTAGTATTGTTGGTAAGGTTTTTGCCAAAGTCGTCTTAATGCGACTACACAAGTTAGCTGAGCGCATATATCCAGAGTCTCAGTGTGGATTCCGAGCTGGTAGATCAACAACAGACATGATCTTCTCTGTCCGCCAGCTTCAGGAAAAATCAAGAGAGCAGAAAAGGCCTTTATATATCGCCTTTATAGACCTCACAAAAGCATTTGACCTGGTTAGTAGGGATGGACTCTTCAAAATCCTCCTGAAAATAGGCCGCCCTTCTAAAATGCTGGAAATTATAAAGTCATTCCATGACGACATGAAGGAAACAGTCCAATATGCAGGAAGCACGTCGCAGCCCTTTGACATACGAAGTGGCGTTAAACAAGGCTGTGTTCTTGCTCCGACCCTCTTCGGGATCTTCTTTGCCTTACTCTTGAAACATGCATTCAGAGATGCAACTGAAGGAATATGCCTTCACACTAGGTCAGATGGCCGTCTGTTTAATCTTTCAAGGCTGAAGGCAAAAACAAAAATCAGAAGGGTCACTATAAGAGACTTGTTGTTCGCTGATGATGATGCAGTCGTCACTCAAAGCCAACAGGAGCTTCTGAACTTGATGAATCGCTTCACTAAAGCATGCAAGGACTTTGGCCTCACAATAAGTCTAAAGAAAACGAATGTGCTGAGTCAGGATGCGGGTGCTGCACCAGTTATCACTATCGATAACTATGAATTGGCAGTGGTGCACCACTTCACATACCTAGGGTCTACCATCAATGACAAACTCTCACTGGATACAGAAATCGACAGCCGCATTGGCAAAGCTGCAGCTACCTTTGCCCGCCTTACATTGCGTGTTTGGGAAAACTCCAAACTCACAATGAAGACCAAAGCTGCGGTATATAATGCCTGCGTCACCAGCACACTCCTATATGGCAGCGAGACCTGGACGACCTATGCTAAGCAAGACAGAAGGCTCAATACCTTCCATTTACGGTGCCTACGCCGCATCCTCGGCATTTCGTGGAAAGATAAAGTGACAAATGTCGAGTTGTTGTCACGTGCTGGCCTTCAAAGTATGTATACACTGCTTAGACAGCGCAGACTTCGCTGGCTTGGCCATGTTCGCCGCATGGAAGATGGTCGCATCCCAAAAGATATCTTCTATGGACAATTAGCAGATGGCAAGAGAACAGTTGGGCGACCACAGCTGAGGTTCAAAGATGTGTGCAAGAGAGATATGAGGGCACTGGACACGGATCCAGCAACATGGGAGGATGAAGCTGCCGATCGCCCTAAGTGGCGATGCTATTTACGCGCCACCTCAGATTGGGCGAAGAGAGGCTCACACAACAAGCAGAGGAGGGGAGAAAAAGTCGAAAGGAGCACCAGGAAAATAAGCAGCTGAGGGCTGTCACCTCAGTGGTGCATTCCCATAGTCAGTTATGACTGAAGGGGCTGTTATTATTATTATAAACTTAAGGAGCCAGGACTTTAAATACAGAGTCTGGACACCTAAAGAAATTGGATCACCCGTCAAAGAGGAATTATTAGTTTCCCAGACCAAGTGTATCGCAGAACACCCGTCGAAGAGGAATTACTAGTTTCCCAGGCCAAGTGTATCACAGAACACCCGTCATAAAAAGGAATTACTATCCTTTCCCAGACGAAATTTATTTGAGAGCATATACACCGAAATTGCTCGTGTCCATCCGAAACCTGTGCGAGGAGATTGTGTATAACCCAATTGGGGGTAAGTTGTGAACATTTCTTTTACAAATGTGAATTAACATGTTTTCTTGCTAAGTGGTTATATATGAGGCTGGCAACCTCAACATACGAAAATAGTATTTTCATAAACCACTATAGCAAGCGCTGGTGATTGTTTCTGGCTCGTCCTGCGGAAACCCCGACAGCAGAGGTGACCCCAGACTCCGACTTAAGCAATGATGAGCGATGATTACATCACATGTGCCTCAAGGATATAATATCATTTTGTGAGATATATGTAGCTTATTAATGTTAGTTCAGGCCCAAATCATTGTTCGCGCTGTCCAGACACATTTTCCCAGTTAATACTCAGAGGAATATTGGAGAATTTTAATCGTCTTTCTTGAGCAACGTAGTGTACTCAAGAATGTAATTCTTCAGAGAGATTAACAGTGGTGGGTGGACAACGAGAGGATGCGCCTGTTAAGCTTCCAACTTAGCAGAGGCATTTGTCTTTCTTTTTTTTTCTAAAAGTACGTGGTTACAAGTTTATCAGACGGTTCGAAGTACTGAAGTTACTACGCCACTCGTGTGAGAGAAGTACACTCATCACCAAGAAGTGGCGAAAACCACAGCTGCAGGACGCCCTTATAAAAGTTTAGTGCTTATAAAACAGGCACCAGCAAAACGGATTTTTTGATAAATCCTCACCTACGCCTCAGTGACGAAAACTAGTATTTACAGCAAAATGTCACCAATCTTTCCATATTTATTTTAACTGTTAAAGACTAATTCATTATTAAAATTGTTACATGTTGTTTTAAAACTAAACAATCATAGTCTCTTCAGTTTTTATATATATATATATACCAAGACATATATTTACCTATAAAAAGAGCTATATCATTATAAAAGGAATTTGCTGAATTAACTCAGCAGTGGGCTTGAACGGGCTAAAAACTATTACGTAAAACCTTCACAAAAGGCGACGGACAGATATAAGTTAAACATTGCTCAGCGCTATTCCGCATGGTTCTTGACTTCTGAATTATCTTGTGAAACCTCTCTTCGGATAGAAGCATCATTACACTTCTATCTACATCTCTACCAAGAGTACTCTTGTCGAAGGTAAACACCTTCGACGACCCAGTTTAGATACTCTTGAATTTTGGGCACTGTTGGACCACTACTGCAAAGCAGGGTAAGCAATCCGTGACACAAACGAAAGTTTTTGATTACCATAAACTGTAAGGATGGTCGATGAAATCCCGACATGACAAGAACTGAAGGAAGGGAGTGTAAACAATGAATCGAAAATACCAAATATTGTCAGATGTGGGGGAAAAACAAGGGAAGAGCATGGAATGAATTACAGTATGGCACAGGAAAATGTGAAGCTGGAGGTTATATTGTCACACTGTTGTTATTCTGATATTTGTCTGGTGTAAATAAGATATCCAAACACTGGCGTACTTACTATTCAAAATATACTTGCAAGTGCGTTTCTTTACAGCGGGTGTAGGATACCAAATGTAGGATCCGCCTTGGGTGCCAGATACTTTATGTATGCCCCTGAATCCAAGTACAGAACAAAGACGGGCAATAAGATGTACAGTTTAAACAAAACAAAGCAGAATAGGCCCGGTGTGTAAATTGTTTGTATTGTTCTGTAACAATGCCCCAGATAGTGCCGTTTCACTTTATTTGGTGTTATTCTTGACGCTAAAGTGTCTTTCATTAGCTTTACGATTGCTGTGATTCCTGACTTACTGTATGGCATAGTCTTTTCTATTAGGTAAACAGTGTTTTTACGTCAATCATGTAAGTTTGTTGATCTTCTAGATCGTCTGTCCTCATTCATCTTGTCTATCATTACTAGTGAACATGTGTTCGCACCAGGTGTCATTACGGTTTTTTACTTCCCTTCCGTTTCCAGGTATTCTTCATTTTAACTTGTCTGAAGCCGCAGTGAAAGAGCGGGCCACAATATTGGCGTGCAGCAATTCTAACGGCTTGACGTGTGACAAGCTTCCACGTTGTTGTCCCACACTAAAATGAGAACACATTATTTTGTTATTAAGAAATAACGAACGTGTTTAAAACGTTAAAACCTGTGCACACATTAACATTCTTGAACTTCTTTGACAAGTCTCAGTGGAGATTCATATAATTGTGTCGGAAGTTCATGAATTTGGTTTCAACATTTCACTTTTTGTCAGTAATCTACCAGCTAAGAGACTAGCATATTTGAAACTTGAAATCTGATGCCAAACAACTAATCAAATTAATACACAAAATATTAATCCTCGTTTCAGACAACGAAGGTTTCTGGAAATTAATGACTGCGCATGCCTGTTTACGTAAGTATTTTATTTAAACTGCATAATTGTTGTATAATATTTCACTCGCGCTCTACTTTGGACGTTAAAGACGTGAAAAAAGACAATGGAGTCAGCACGATGGGTATTATGTCTGCAATTGGTGTTTTGTTCTCTTCTTTTTTGGTGCTCTCATGACTGTTGTTTTAACGTTGCCAGTATAAGTCTTGTAAACCTAATAAGGGGTGTTTACACAATTAAATTGTAATTTATTTTCAGAATAATTTTTTAAAATGAGATAGTTTATTAATTCATTAGTTTATTAATTCATAAGTTTATTACCTTCATTTATTGATCCATTAGTTTATTAAATCATTAGTTAATTGATTCATTCATTTGCTTATTGCTTCATTAGTTTATTAATTCTTCAGTCTATGAATTCGCCAGTTACTAAATTCATTAGTAAGTTAATGATTTAGCTTATTAATTTATTACTTTATAAATTCATCAGTTTATTAATTCTTTAGTTTATTAATTCATTAGTTTATTTATTCATTAGTTTATTTATTCATTAGTTTATTTATTCATTACTTAATTAATTCACTACTTTATTATTCCATTAGTTTATTTATTAATTAGTTTATCAATTCATTAGTTTATTAATTCATTCGTTTATTTATTCATGACTTTATTAATTCATTAGATTATTAATTCCTTACTTTGTTAATTCATTAGTTTATTAATTCATGTATTACCCTGTAGCTCCCTGTGAAGCACATGTAACCGTGCTGTCCCAACTGGTTACGTACTCAATTCAAAGTATGTAACAGGATCGCGGCGCCAATTCAAAGTATGTGACCGTGCTCGGGGACTGGTTACACTTTATGTGGTGTCACTAGGTGGCAGATAGCAGGCCTAGTGATGCAACTCAAATTTTACAAGTCTCTTTTGTTTATCTTCCAAGTTATTTATTATGGACATGTGTACTGGCCATCTCCGCCAGAGATGTTAATTCCTGGATGAGACACTGTTCCTTCTTCAATCAACTCACGATCCGTTCCGTTCCTTCTTTGTTGTTACTAGTGACTTTCGTATAGTGGTAGTTTATGAATAGTTATGGCTTATATACAGCAACTCTCAAAGGACGAACTCAAATCTTTGTCTCATCCTTCAAAACATTTATTTACATTTGTAATATTACTCAGCAAGACCAGTAATTGATATCATAGAGCTCGCATATCATTATATCATAGGTGCTTCGTGCATAAGCTCTATATCTCTACATATATATATATATATATATATATATATTCTTCCTTTGTCATTCTATCATCTCCAGTTGACTTTCTTAGTCTTCTCAAAAAGAATTTTTGTTATCATAGAGCTCGCATATAATTATCATAGGTGCTTCATGTATAAGCTCTATATCTCGTGTATGTACATATTCTTCCTTTGTCATTCTATTATCTCCAGTTGACTTGCTTAGTCTTCTCAAAAAAAGTATTCTTGTTATGTTTGAGTATCTCTATACTCCATATCAGCATTTCAAACTCATCGTATATATGCCTATATTCTTTCTTTGTAAACTTAGTCAGACCTGCCTCTACTACTGTTCCTGAAAGCAAAATTCAATTCATATACTAACTATCAAAGCTTCAGGTCATATACTTACATGAGAGAGCATGTTGGCAGTTCATACAGAAGTCGACTCTCCCAGTCGCTCAAATATCGTACCTATTTATGAATAGCTCATACTTCACTTAACGTGATCTGACGATGACAAACGTGGTTTTCTTCCAGTACTGCGTAACCATTCTTTTTATTTACAGGTAGTCGTATTTTACTTGACCAACTGTTGCTTTGTAAGGGTAGTGATATCTTCACATCTCCTGCTTTCTTTACTTAGTCAATAAAGTGCTCATAATATGTCTGACACTTCGACACTGTACCTCTGTGTTACTTCTCCTGTACATGTATAATTCTATCTCGTATAAATCATAAGTTAAGATAGTACTTACAGCCCAAATCGCTAAATTCCTTACGAAATACATTCTCTACACTCACGGTGTTTATAAGAAACTTCTTAATCATTTTAAAACACTGTCTAGTGATGGCAAAACTTCTGAATATATCTATATCTAGGCTATATCTGTATAACCACAGAATCCGTTCATCTTGAGACTACGGCAAACACACCTTGCTTCTTCAATCACAAAAACCGGACTGCCCTAATGACCTCTGGTCATTATTCTGTCGTATGTTTCTCTCGCTACTTCTGATTCGTTGCTCTAAAATGTTTTCACTTAAATTTATTGGTCGAGCCTTTTATTTACGACTCAAGAGAAATACTTACGTTTAGTTAACGCAAGCCGAGTTACTGAACTCTTGTCTGTTTTATCATACATTATGTTCTTCCCTGTGAACTGTCTTAAGCGTTTATCTGACCTTGCCAATAGCATGAATGGGCAAACCCCACGGCGACACACAGGTCTTCGGCAAACTCGTGCCAAACTGTCCTGTCCTGTACCATCCACCCAAGGCTTTCCATGTCTTTTACTGCCTGTTATATCTGTTTCCAATGACCTTTTCCTTGCATTTTCCTGTTTCCCTTTATGTCTCTGACCGCTAGAATTCAAGGTCACGGATTGTCTTGTAATGCTGTCGTCTGGTTTCCTCATTGTGTGTCCTTTCTAGCTCCAGGTTCAGTTTCCCATTTCTTGGTTCATTGATCTTCATCTGATACGTTCAATCAGTTCCACGTGAGTGATCTTGTTCTACCATTTCAATCGTTCAAAAATGTTTCTGCTTACGATCAATTTATTAAAGTATAACTTCTTTATTGTCGTACAAATCAAACTGTGTTTCTAATTGTCTTTTTTATATAGGAATTTCACCTCATTTTGGTAACGTTCAACCTTGTTCACCCTAGACGCAATGTCCGTCGGTTATATTAGAGTGAATGTATAAACAGAATAGACATAGTAGTCTCGTGTGGCTGTTGAACTTGTTGCCCTCTGGGTTGCTGTGGTTACTGCATTATTTTATGTTTCAGAATAGTATTTCTTTGAAGTAACACTCATTCGCAGTGCATTATATATATATATATATAGAGAGAGAGAGAGAGAGAGAGAGAGAGAGAGAGAGAGAGAGAGAGAGAGAGAGAGAGAGAGAGAGAGAGAGAGATATCAGTGACTGGTCCTGTCTTGCAGCAGTGGTTTCTGTAACAATTTGTTTAACATGATGAGGTTGAAGACATATAATATCTATCTATTTTGTTGCCTGTTACTGTCTGCATAAATCCATTAACCTCACATCCCAGGTCTGGTTTATCCAGGCTGATCTTTTTCCTTGCTAGACGTCTGTGGTCTGACAGCTTAAATCAGGCGTCTATTTACTTCCATTAACACTCTGTTGCTTTTCAATTTTTTTTTCATAGATACAAACCATCTCTAATTCCGTCATTGCTGATAGCTGGTAGTGTGAGAAAATCCTTTGTACACTGATTAATTAACTGGTACGTAAACCCGTGAAAAGCGACGCGGAAAATTTGTGAAGACGTTTATAGCGTGGTCCAAACGTCTATGATGATGATGGCTTGGAATAATAATTATTTATGTTTTTGATGACAACGGCAACATGGTGTAACATGACGCCTGACAGGAAGATGAATAATTCGTCAATTGTCCTGAAAATATAATGAACGTACTGAGACGTTGCAACCAAACAATGGATTATTATTGATCATACTTGCCACATTATATCACAGACCTCTAGCCTCTTGCATTTAAGCAAAAAACATAAATACATTATAAGCCTTAATAATTTCGTTATGCCTAGTTGGTAGTGAGGATAGAGTGATTCGCTTCCGTAGCTAAGCGGGGGATGACGTTCGGAAGGCCCTAGGTTCGATTCTCTGGTAAGACACTCACTTCTGTTGTTTTTGTGTTGTCTAGTTTTCTACTTCCTTATTCTCACGAGCGCCTGAAACAAACCTTTATGTGTTTAATATTTAGTTATTTTAGGAACTATCTTAGAACGGTTATCGGCAATTAATAACACAACTCAAGAAGTTTTTATATGTGCTCTCTCCCATACACGTGTGATTGGACCACTGTTCTTCCATGAGAACACTATGAGACATGCTTGAATCGTATTCTGCACCTAAGACTAGTGCTCCACAAACTATGTCAACGATTCAAATGGGTTGTGATACAGTGGATGACATCTCATTGTAACATCCCTGACAATGAAGAAGCTGTCAGATTGGCATAGGAAGGTGGAAAGTTACCTCAACCTGATACTAGCATAACTTTGCAAGAGAAAAAAAGTTTTTTCAAAACCAGATGCAGAAACAAATGGGACGCACAGCATCCAGGACACACACAAAATTATGTATATTACCAGCTCAACAGAGAACAAGTGATAAATCTTCAGACTCCGCACTGCCCACAACAGATTAGGATATCATCTACTCAACAAGCTAAAGATAGGAACTACCGATGAGTGTAACTGTGGCACTGATAAAATGAGTGCTCAACATCTGCTTCAAAGTTGCCCAACATATGAGGACCATAGAAAGCGCATATGGCTGTCACACGTATTATTTTCAGAAAAACTCTATGGCGATAGAAATAGCCTCAAGCTATCCACCGTTTTCTTTGAACATATTCAAGTAGACGTCTGAGAGTGATCTTTGAACATATTCAAGTAGACGTCTGAGAGTGATCTTTGAACATATTCAAGTAGACGTCTGAGAGTGATCTTTGAACATATTCAAGTAGACGTCTGAGAGTGATCTTTGAACATATTCAAGTAGACGTCTGAGAGTGATCTTTGAACATATTCAAGTAGACGTCTGAGAGTGATCTTTGAACATATTCAAGTAGACGTCTGAGAGTGATCTTTGAACATATTCAAGTAGACGTCTGAGAGTGATCTTTGAACATATTCAAGTAGACGTCTGAGAGTGATCTTTGAACATATTCAAGTAGACGTCTGAGAGTGATCTTTGAACATATTCAAGTAGACGTCTGAGAGTGATCTTTGAACATATTCAAGTAGACGTCTGAGAGTGATCTTTGAACATATTCAAGTAGACGTCTGAGAGTGAACGAAGAAGTAGTATGCTGCACTTCAACTTGAGGATATGCATCACTATGTCTTCTTTCAGCAAGATGGAGCACAGCCACATGGGGGATTAGACGTGCCATGGCCTTCTCGTTAACCGGATATCTTTAAATTTTATTTTTTTTTTAGTTTTTTTTTAAGGAAATGTGAGGCGAACGGGCTAACATCTGAGGATTTTCATTTGCCACCATCCTGGTGTACCCTGTTCAACCTAATTGTCGGTTATAATTAAGGTATTTTGTGTCATTTTCTTTTCAATTTAGTGTTATATTTCAATACTATTGACGTTTGCAATTGATTGCTGTCTATTGTATTGTGTTTTTTTTTTTAACTTTTACTATTAGCTCCCGGGACAGGCACGCCCCCCCCCCCCCAATCCCGCCCACTCCAACCTGTTGTCATCTTCTTCTTTCCTTTTTTTCGTTTCGTTCCTAATGGAGCATGGTTCCGTCAGTGCAGCTGTCCCTGCATTATAGCACTCATGATGCTGCGGTGGCGCTTAATAATCAATTTGTTTATGAGGTTGCTTCATGTTAATCGCCTCTTGACGTAGACGTAGCCCAAGTATTTCTTTGTCTCCTCAAAGACCCCTGGGAACTACACGTATTCCCCCCCCCCTCCCCCCCCCAATTTATTTTCTTCTTCTTCACGTACCATGCCCAGTGATATGGGCGATCATACCTCTCCACAACTTCCCTTGTCCAGTACTATTTTTCAGTTCTGTTGTTGACTTCGTTCCATGTCATGATGTCAAACTGTTCAGTACCTTTTCTATTTATCGTCCTCTATCTAATTTTCTTTCAATCTTTCATTTTGTCACGATAATCTTTCATTTTGTCACGATAATCTTTCATTTTGTCACGATAATCTTTCATTTTGTCACGATAATCTTTCATTTTGTCACGATAATCTTTCATTTTGTCACGATAATCCAGCTTCCTTCATCTCATGCCCAAAGAAAGTGGATTGTTTCCTTCTAAACGTGAGGAATAAACTTCCTTTGCGCCTCTTTAAATACTTCTGCATGACTCTTTGTAGTTGTCCATTCTTCTTCTTCTTCCTCGTTCGTCCTGAAAAGGACTTTGGTTGCGTTGTGTCTGTTTACGCCGGAGCTGTGATATCTACGCCTCTCGGCCGACACATCCGACTTCAGCACGGCTTTTTTTGGGACCGGGTTTGCCTTCCCTCTTCGATCCCTACTCTCTCAGCCAGACTGCAGTGATGCAGCCTGTTTCCAGGACCACCACGTGGAGGTGGAGTAGGGTCTTGGTTAGCTCTGGTTCGCTGACCCTGATGCAAGCAGTCAAGATATGGGACGCTGACTCAATTTTTAACATTCTTCTATAAAACCACATCTTTGTGTCAAATTATTTTAGGTAAAAGAAATAGAAGAAGATCCAAGCACACATACAGACCACAAATATAGGCAGAGAAAACATGGAGTGAATTTCTTCAGATT
The DNA here is from genome assembly GCA_024509875.1 of Oreohelix idahoensis. Taxonomy (NCBI): domain Eukaryota; kingdom Metazoa; phylum Mollusca; class Gastropoda; order Stylommatophora; family Oreohelicidae; genus Oreohelix; species Oreohelix idahoensis. Next base: position 184,883 of record JAMPIV010022027.1, read on the forward strand.
CTGGGACGTGACTCCGATATATCTTAATAAAGGCCCTATGCTATTCACTATCATCATCATCAGCTGCCATCTCCACATCGAATGTCGGCTACAATGGATGTCAAACGTCTTCTGTCTCTTTTCTTGATAGTATAACCTGATAGTCTCATTACTGTCCATCTCTTGATGTTAGCTTCCCGTTTATAGCGCTATCTTCTTCTTGCATATTTACCTTCAATTCTTTATTACATTATGGTCTTCAGCAAGGTGTTACGTCTTTTTTAATTGACACAATATTTTAGCTGTCTAACTTTGGTCTCTTTCATTCTCTTTTCATTCCCAGCTTTTCCCTCTTTATTTGTTTTCCTTTCTCTCCGTGAGATGCGCATTGTGCTATGCGCTATTCAAGACATAAAAAACGAAAATCTTTCAGCCTGTCTCATTTTCTATCGTCCAAACTGTTTTTCTGATAATTTCCCCTACCATGGAGGTGTCCGTCCATCATGCCACAAGGCCATGTTTGTGTGGAACAGCAAAGGTTTAAATACGCGCTATCGGACTTTCGCAACCACTTACAAATACTGGACGCACCAGCGGTTCTGCCGCGTCTCCGTCACTGTCAACAGCTGTCACATTCATACAGCCCTAGGATCATAATCCTTATTTTCCTTGCAAGGTCACCTGTTGTAATCTCGAACACACAGAAAGCATGTCCTGGCACTGATGCCTGTTTGTTGGGCCACCATGCGGGCAAACAATGCCCACAGACAACGTTGTCCCTTCCTCACGAGGCGCCAGACTTTGACGTGTCTGAGCAAACACGGACGTAGTTGAGTTACGTTCCATTCCGACTCACGTGTTGTTGTGCTGAAGCTTGGAGAAGTCGTACAAAATAAAACACATCACGTACAATTGCAGTGTTGCCAGTTCTTCCATTTTATAGCTAGTTCTGTCGACTTTCTGTTCATTAATCTACACAATTATATTAATAGCCACTGAAGACTAATCTAGCTATTATTTAAATATATTTTTGATAAAGTTTGGCAATTTTAAAAATTGCAACAAGAACACAAAATATTTAATTGTTGGGTCGCGGAAAGACATTAGAGCTCATGGCACGGGACAGAAAGACTTTAAATAACGGGACAGAAAGACATTAGATCACTGGACAGAAAGACATTAGAGCAAGGGACAGAAAGACATTAGAGCACGGGACAGAAAGAAATTAGAGCACGAGACAGAAAGACATTAGAGCACGAGACAGAAAGACATTAGAGCAAGGGACAGAAAGACATTAGATAACGGGACAGAAAGACATTAGATCACGGGACAGAAAGACATTAGAGCACGGGACAGAAAGACATTAGAGCACGAGACAGAAAGACATTAGAGCACGAGACAGAAAGACATTAGAGCACTGGACAGAAAGACATTAGAGCACGAGACAGAAAGACATTAGAGCACGAGACAGAAAGACATTAGAGCACGAGAGAGAAAGACATTAGAGCAAGGGACAGAAAGACATTAGAGCACGAGACAGAAAGACATTAGAGCACGAGACAGAAAGACATTAGAGCAAGGGACAGAAAGACATTAGAGCACGAGACAGAAAGACATTAGAGCACGAGACAGAAAGACATTAGAGCACGAGAGAGAAAGACATTAGAGCAAGGGACAGAAAGACATTAGAGCACGAGACAGAAAGACATTAGAGCACGAGACAGAAAGACATTAGAGCAAGGGACAGAAAGACATTAGAGCACGAGACAAAAAGACATTAGAGCACGAGAGAGAAAGACATTAGAGCAAGGGACAGAAAGACATTAGAGCACGAGACAGTAAGACATTAGAGCACGAGAAAGAAAGACATTAGAGCACGAGAGAGAAAGACATTAGAGCACGAGACAGAAAGACATTAGAGCACGAGACAGAAAGACATTAGAGCAATGGACAGAAAGACATTAGAGCACGAGACAGAAAGACATTAGAGCAAGGGACAGAAAGACATTAGAGCACGAGACAGAAAGACATTAGAGCACGAGAGAGAAAGACATTAGAGCAAGGGACAGAAAGACATTAGAGCACGAGACAGAAAGACATTAGAGCACGAGAGAGAAAGACATTAGAGCACGAGACAGAAAGACATTAGAGCAAGGGACAGAAAGACATTAGAGCACGAGACAGAAAGACATTAGACCTGATGGCACGGGACAGAAAGACATTAGGGCACGGGACAGAAAGACATTAGAGCTGATGGCACGGGACAGAAAGACATTAGAGCACGAGACAGAAAGACATTAGAGCACGAGACAGAAAGACATTAGAGCAAGGGACAGAAAGACATTAGAGCACGAGACAGAAAGACATTAGAGCTGATGGCACGGGGAAAAAGACATTAGAACACGGGACAGAAAGACATTAGAGCACGGGACAGAAAGACATTAGAGCAAGGGACAGAAAGACATTAGAGCACGAGACAGAATTACGAGACAGAAATACATTAGATCACGAGACAGAAAAACATTAGAGCACGGGACAGAAAGACATTAGAGACGGGACAGAAAGACCTTAGAGCACAACACAGAAAGACATTAGAGCACGAGACACAAAGACATTAGAGCACGGGACAGAAAGACATTAGAGCACGGAACAGAAAGACATTAGAGCACGAGACAGAAAGACATTAGAGCACGAGACAGAAAGACATCAGAGCAAGGGACAGAAAGACATTAGATCACGGGACAGAAAGACATTAGAGGTGATAGCACAGGACAGAAAGATATTAGAGCACGGGACAGAAAGACATTAGAGCTGATAGCACGGGACATAAAGACATTAAAGCACGGGACAGAAAGACATTAGAGCACGGGACAGAAAGACATTAGATCACGGAACAGAAAGAATTTATAGCACGATACAGAAAGACATTAGAGCACGAGATAGAAAGACATAAGAGCACGGGACAGAAAGACATTAGAGCACGAGACAGAAAGACATTAGAGCACGAGACAGAAAGACATTAGATCACGGGAGAGAAAGTCATTACATCATGGAACAGAAAGACATTAGATCACGGGACAGAAAGACATTAGAGCAAGGGACAGAAAGACATTAGAGCACGGGACAGAAAGACATTAGAGCTCGAGACAGAAAGACATTAGATGACGGGAAAGAAAGACATTAGATCACAGGACAGAAAGACATTAGATCACGGGACAGAAAGACATTAGATCACGAGACAGAAAGACATTAGATTACGAGACAGAAAGCCATTAGATCACGGGACAGAAAGACATTAGAGATGATAGCACAGGACAGAAAGACATTAGAGCTGATAGCACGGGACAGAAAGACATTTTAGCACGGGACAGAAAGATATTAGAGCTGATAGCATGGGACAGAAAGACATTAGAGCTGATAGCACGTGACAGAAAGACATTAGAGCATGGAACAGAAACACATTACAGCACGGGACAGAAAGGCATTAGATCACGGGACAGAAAGAATTTAGAGCACGAGACAGAAAGACATTAGAGCACGAGATAGAAAGACATTAGAGCACGAGACAGAAAGACATAAGATCACAGGACAGAAAGACATTAGATCACGGGACAGAAAGACATTAGATCACGGGACAGAAAGACATTAGAGTACGAGACAAAAAGACATTAGATTACGAGACTGAAAGACATTAGAGCACGAGACAGAAAGACATTAGATCACGAGACAGAAAGACATTAGAGCACGACACAGAAAGACATTAGAGCACGGGACAGAAAGACATTAGAGCACGAGACAGAAAGACATTAAAGCACGAGACAGAAAGACATTAGAGCTGATGGCACTGGACAGATGTAGCAAAATATGCGAGAATAAACGCTCAATTCAGTACGATTTAGGCATAAAACGATAATAAATACATTAGCCCGCATGTGTCTGACGGTTGTCATCTTCGAAGCCAGCACCGCTGCTTTTTGCACAGTGCTGAGCCTATAGAACGATTTCACGGAAAAAGTCTGACACGCTTTAGTTTCGTTTTCGAGAAACACTACTAATAGTTAACCTTTGCCCAATCTGCTGATTACACTTTGTAAGTCTAGCCTTACAATTAACTATTGGCGGAAGTATACCCCAATATAGCTATCTGAAGTAACACTTTCTGTCAACTTTGTAGCAAAATCAGTAGTAATCCTTACATTTTTTTGGGTAATATTACACGATACAATGCTAAACTAGTAACGCAAATTCTTAAACCCGCCCCGTCTACCCCGCTTCGATGACACAGTCTGCAACGCATATATTCACACTGCGAAAAAGCCAGCCACGGCGTAACCACGCAGACAGTTTTATTTCCTCCTAGGGTAGCATTTCTGATGTAACTAACACAAGTAGTTATTGGAAAAAATACATGCTCGCAAGATGAAGGAGGGGAAGATGGCGGACTTGTGTAAAATTTTATTTGACGATGGACGATGAAATAAATTGGAAATTTTAAACCATTATGACGTTCCCCATAAGAATTATATGGTAGTGTGACGTAGAGTTAGCTGAGTAAGAATGTACTTTAAATAATATGATAGCCCCAGTATTAGAGAAGTTATTGAAGAAATACTAATATCTAAGACACTCGACCAGACACACTGGCGTTCCTGCTTATGTTTTTTTGGTAACGTTAGGGGGACGCGAGCTGGGAAAAGAGGCAGGGAGGTACATTCAAATTCGCTTAGGGTGAAAAGAGGATGAATGGGAAAGGGGAACGGTAGGAGAAATGTAATCCTAAACGTGATATCTTTTGTATTGGGCATGACTAAAGCAGACTGGCCAATCCACCACCAGTTATTCAAAATTATTTTGGGTTTTTCATTCAAACTGCATTTGAATTCAAGTAGTAGAACGTTACGATTGGCTAGGGCTGGTAGATATTAGCAAAAGGCTTTGATTATTCATTGCCAGTTGAACTAATATTTTTATACAGATACGCTGAAAAACAGCTGTGTTAATTATAAACTTAAATAAAGAATCAAGTCACAGTCTGTACGATTCGGAGGAAGCTGAGGCCATTTCTTCACTAAATCAGCGTCATTTGTTTATATATTTCTTGATTGTGGTAAGGATATTTTATGAAATTTACTATGTTTGGTCCAACTACAAAAGTTAGATACTGCTTTTAAAGAAAAAGTGAAGGACATGTCGGAAGCAGACATTGTTAAGTCCACACATTAAACGGTATCTGACTGATGTATGTTGTTATGATTATGTTGACATATTATTGTATTAAAATAGATTAGGAAAGCCTCTGTGTTCAATGAACACTGTTTACATGCCTGAAGCAAATATAAGTGTAAAGAAAAGAAGAGAAGATCATATCACAGGAAATGTGGTTACTCCATATTATTGTATGGAGGAAAAGTATGTGAACGTACAGTGGCGTATCTACTATAAGGACTTGAGGTGTGGTCCCAACAAGGTGGGAGTCCTGTACGATTCGGGGCTAGTGCATTTGTAAGGCACGCGAGGCTGACCCCATACCCACGTAGGGAATTAAGTGTTAGAATAAATGATCAGAGATAAAAGGCCAGAGTGTCCTTTTGTTGCAGAGGGTCTATGTTCCTGTTGCCGGCTGGTGACAGGAAACCTGCTGAGTGCTTATAAACGCCAACCAGTCTCCAACCAGACTTATATGCTGTTGAATATCCAGTAGGAGCTTTGGCGATTGTTGAACTTGAAATTTCTGCAACTACCCATCGTATTATCTTACAACAAGGACTCTCAGGTGAAGAGTAAAACAGCTGGGGCTTCTCTGACATTTTCTTGTGTTTCAAAATATTACACAGGAATATTATGGGGGTAGGATGAACTACAGCCCTCATATACAGTGACTCTCCCGTTATATAAATACAGTGAATTAGCTTAATATTTCCTACAGGAAGAACAGTTATAAATACATAATAACTTTTAGTTATTGGGCAGATTGTCCCAACATTTTAAATTGTTCTTTTTCTGTAAACTATCTTGTCTTTGTTTTCAAAGACCTGTCCACAAGCTATGAATGGACAGGCAAAATAAATTGTAAATAATTTTTGTAAAGAAACACTTAACTGCTAGTTATTAACTTCTTTTATAGAAATTTAAAGTGTTTGATTGTTGTGTACCATCATTCATTTCTCCCCTAGACACTAGGTACACCATACACCATACATTAGAGACAGAAGATTGACTGTGTGAGACCTAGGGAGGTAGCTGTAGGTTCTCGGCTCATAATTCATCATCATCATTTATAGAGTCAGCGGCCTACTTTTGCTTGACCTCACACGGCTATAGCAGACACCTTTTCATTCTTTTTAGGATACCATCATAACCTCCCTAGCAAAATCAACTTTGCTACAACAGAAAACCCTTAGAGCACGAGACAGAAAGACATTTGAGCACGAGACAGAAAGACATTAGAGCACGGGACAGGAAGACATTAGAGCATGAGACAGAAAGACATTACATTACGAGACAGAAAGACATTAGATCACAGCACAGAAAGACATTAGATCACTGGACAGAAAGACATTAGAGCAAGGGACAGAAAGACATTAGATCACGGTACAGAAAGATATTAGAGCACGAAACAGAAAGACATTAGATCACGAGACAGAAAGACATTAGTTCACGAGACAGAAAGACATTAGAGCACGAGACAGAAAGACATTAGAGCACGGGACAGAAAGACATTAGAGCACGAGACAGAAAGACGTTAGAGCACGAGACAGAAAGACATTAGAGCTGATGGCACTGGACAGAAAGACATTAGAGCACGAGAAAGAAAGACATTAGAGCACGAGACAGAAAGACATTAGAGCAGGGGACAGAAAGACATTAGAGCACGAAACAGAAAGACATTAGATTACGAGACAGAAAGACATTTAGATCACGGGACAGAAAGACATTAGAGCTGATAGCACAGGACAGAAAGACATTAGACCATGGGACAGAAAGACGTTAGAGCTGATAGGACGGGACAGAAAGACATTAGAGCTGATCGCACGGGACAGAAAGACATTAGAGCATGGGACAGAAAGACATTAGAGCATGCTACAGAAAGACATTAGATCACGGGACATAAAGAATTTAGAGCACGAGACAGAAAGACATTAGATCACGGGACAGAAAGACATTAGAGCACAGGAAAGAAAGACATTAGATCACGGGACAGAAAGACATTAGAGCACGGGACAGACAGACATTAGATCACGGGACAGAAAGACATTAGATCACGGTACATAAAGATATTAGAGCACGAAACAGAAAGACATTAGATCACGAGACAGAAAGACATTAGTTCACGAGACAGAAAGACATTAGAGCACGAGACAGAAAGACATTAGAGCACGGGACAGAAAGACATTAGAGCACGAGACAGAAAGACGTTAGAGCACGAGACAGAAAGACATTAGAGCTGATGGCACTGGACAGAAAGACATTAGAGCACGAGAAAGAAAGACATTAGAGCACGAGACAGAAAGACATTAGAGCAGGGGACAGAAAGACATTAGAGCACGAAACAGAAAGACATTAGATTACGAGACAGAAAGACATTTAGATCACGGGACAGAAAGACATTAGAGCTGATAGCACAGGACAGAAAGACATTAGACCATGGGACAGAAAGACGTTAGAGCTGATAGGACGGGACAGAAAGACATTAGAGCTGATCGCACGGGACAGAAAGACATTAGAGCATGGGACAGAAAGACATTAGAGCATGCTACAGAAAGACATTAGATCACGGGAAATAAAGAATTTAGAACACGAGACAGAAAGACATTAGATCACGGGACAGAAAGACATTAGAGCACAGGAAAGAAAGACATTAGATCACGGGACAGAAAGACATTAGAGCACGGGACAGAAAGACATTAGAGCACGGGACAGAAAGACATTAGATCACGGGACAGAAAGACATTAGATCACGGGACAGAAAGACATTAGAGCAAGGGACAGAAAGACACTAGAGCACGGGACAGAAAGACATTATATCTGATAGCACGGGACAGAAAGACATTAGAGCTGATAGCAAGGGACAGAAAGACATTAGAGCTGATAGCATGGGACAGAAAGACATTAGATCACGGCACAGAAAGACATTAGATCACGAGACAGAAAGACATTAGATCACAGGACAGAAAGACATTAGATCACGGGACAGAAAGACATTAAAGCACGGGACAGAAAGACATTAGAGCTGATAGCACGGGACAGAAAGACATTAGAGCACGGGACAGAAAGACATTAGAGCTGATAGCACGGGACAGAAAGACATTAGATAACGGGACAGAAAGACATTAGATCACGGGACAGAAAGACATTAGATCACGGGACAGAAAGACATTAGAGCTGATAGCACGGAACAGAAAAACATTAGAGCTGATAGCACGAGATGTAGTAAAATCTGTGAGAACAAACGCTAAATACCATAGAATTGTACTCCCAATGCTAATATATAGAACCAGCCCGTGTGTTAGGCTTAGAATACTTCGACTATGCCAGTCGGGGAATCTAACGTATGCAGTAGTCAGGCTTATACACGATCTCGACTTCAATACTAAAGCTTTGCAAGCTTTGGGCGCCGTTTGGTCTGCAAGCCTAAATAGGGGTGAGACGGCGTGACCTTAGTTCGTGTTTAACAATTTAATTTGAATAGGAGAGATAGGAGGTGGGGTTAAAGGGGAAGGAGTCCTTATTTTTGAATATTTGAGGTCAGTTTTATTTGAAAATGAACGCTATTCACTAAACAGTCTCTGATTGGCTGTAGTATAATAGACAAACGGTTGTATAAAACCAATTAGTAGTTGGTATTCGGGGCCACTTGTTAACTAAAATTTATACACTAAAGAAGTTGTTTTAAGACAAGGAAGGAGTACTTACTTGTTTGCTATTTCTGCACTAGCAGCGATTTGGATTATGCCATATACCGCAATATTCAACTGTTTAGTGTGTAGATTTTTTTAATGCGGTAAGAATTGAAACCTTTATATTAACATTTATATTGTCATTTTTATCATTATTATGTATGCATTATTGAATTTGTATGAACCTTAAAGGGGAAACATTTATCTGGAGGGAAGGCAACATCACTCTGTGTTGTTTCACAGCGTTGTTAGGAACTGTGTTAACCTGGTATAGAAAAGCCAGACAGGCTTTCGGCCATATGGGGAGAAAAGAAAATTAAATATTTATGATGAAAAGAAAAAAGTTGTGTTATGTCATAAGACCAGGAAGATCACTGGCCGTCTTCTTCAGCAAGTCACCGTGATTGTACATGACTTGATAGTATTAATGTAAAATGTTTCCTTTATCAAGGAAAATGCCAAACGGTGGTTTGAAAGTCATTTATCCAGAAAGGGGTACCAACCAAATTGAGAACGTTAACTAATTGTTTAGTTACCATACTGATGTCTGATGATATTGCCATGTTAGAATAATGAAAGAGAGAGATTATTAGATGCTGAGTGGGACACATTTGTATTGTTCCAGAGTTTCATCTACGAGTGAGCCCAGGTGATCTAACACCTGTCCCTAAGTTCTGCAGTGAGGCCTAACTACTGAGTGCCTACACAGTGTTTTACCTATAGAAGCAGAATCGTGTCTTGGCAGTGGAGGCTGGCGTTTTATACATACTTCAACCAGCCTGGTTCCAGAGACCTCAGATAAGAATTGTCTGGGAAATTGATATCACAAACACTCCACTCTCTCAGTTTTCACAAAAGATAGTGTATCAGACAGTGAGGAACAAAAACGTTCAATAAACTTGTACCCGTTTCTAGGAGCAAGAGATACTTGACATTTTCCCAGTTTGAGACATATAAATAATTGTGGGATAACACCGACTCAATGACAGTTGTAAAATAATTGGTTGTAATTAATTTCATTATCATGTTGAGTTGATTATTCCTGTGTCAGAAGAATAATTAGATACAGGAAAATAAATTATAAAAAAAAAATAAGTTACATTCCAAACTTTACTCAGTGACTTGTTTAATCATTGTTTATTAGTGGGACAGAAAGACATTAGAGCTGATAGCACGGGACAGAAAGACATTAGATCTCGGAACAGAAAGACATTAGATCACGGGATAGAAAGGCATTAGATCACGGGACAGAAAGACATTAGATCACGGGACAGAAAGACATTAGAGCTGATAGCACGGGTCAGAAAGACATTAAAGCTGAAGGCACGGGACAGAAAGACATTAGATCACGGGACAGAAAGACATTAGATCACGGGTCAGAAAGACATTAGATCATGTGACAGAAAGACATTAGATCATGTGACAGAAAGACATTAGATCACGGGACAGAAAGACATTAGATCACGGGACAGAAAGACATTAGATCACGGGACAGAAAGACATTAGATCATGTGACAGAAAGACATTAGATCACGGGACAGAAAGACATTAGAGCTGATAGCACGGGACAGAAAGACATTAGAGCTGATAGCACGGGACAGAAAGACGTTGTAAGAGTTTGGTGAACGCCTGTGTTCCTTGGGGAGCTGAAAGGTGATGATATTTTTGTTAAATTTAAAAACCAGTCCCGTCAAACTCGTCATCGCGTGTTATATTCTATCAACCAGTTGTCAGAAAAGTACAGGTTTACAAATTGAGGGCGGGTTGGGTAAATTGCTCAAAGGGGACAGTCCAGCCGAGACTAGGATGTCTATGATCCAATTAATTCCTCAGGTTTTCATACTCTCATCCTATTGGTCATTTTGGGTAGATTTATGGGTTAAAAAAAAATTTATTTTGAGATCCAATACACGAAAAATGTATTGCTTTATTTTTTCTTCACGCCAATGTTGCCAGATGTTATATTTTCTAGTTTATTGGTTACTTTCTGACTCACTTAGCTTTAAACCGTTGCTGGCAGCTCCTGATGACAAATCTAGCTACTTTTTTAAAGCAGTTTTCGTAACTTTTACAGCGAACTGGATATTTTTTTTTAAATAATCAGGAAATCCATATTCTAGTGGCCATTGGAAACTTTTCAACCATCTTCTACACAGAGTCATAAGTTTATAAACTAATAAAACGGTATTGAATCAGTTTTACAAATAACAGTTCACATGAGACAAGGGACGTTTCGGGTTTTACCCTTCGTCAGCCACAAACAGGTGACAAAGACAAAAAATTACATATAGGTACTACAAAACTATACGATGAATAACAATACAAGAAAACCGTAAAATCTAAAAGAAATACTGAAACAAGAAAGTAAATAATCCAACGAAACGAAAAAAGAAGAATAAACAAAACTGTGGAACTAGTTAAAGTTAGCTTAGCTCGATGCAAACAATCCGTGGATTGATAAGGCATAATGAACAAATGTAAAAATATGAAACAAGAGATGCACACAAAATATAGTAGTCACGAAACGGAAACAGGGTAGCAGCAATAATTGTAGTATAGTATAAGTAAATAAATTAAGGGGCTGCAGTAAACTGGTAAGGAATATAAGTTTATAAAATATAAGTTTATAAGTTTTATAAACTTATATTCCTTACCAGTTTTACTGCAGCCCCTTAATTTATTTACTTATACTATACTACACAGAGTCAGAAGCACTAAAAACAGCCATGGTAATAACTGTGAAAAACTAGGATAGCCAAAATAGTATAGTATTCCACACAGATTCTCTGTCAACTGTGGTGGGTTTTGATGTTATGAATGTTGGTGTTGTATTTACTTTGTAACTGAGTGAGGTCAAGCTGTGAAGGCCCCTGAATCTAACAATTTATGGGGTGTGTTTTCGGGGTACCTTTCTGCTACCACCCTATGATCTCACTCAGAGTTATATTTTTCACTAGAATAAATGCTGACTACGTCTAAATGTCTAGGGTAATGTAAGTGTGGTGTGATGGTAACCCCATACACGAACACACACACAGATATTAAATTCTATGATCAACTCAACTAACTCAGTGTTTTAAAATTGGTATTTAACAAATCTTTTTACAATTTATTTAGTCCTGAACCTAATATTATTTTGGTCAGGACTATCAAAATCAAATGAAATCAATTTATATATATATACAAGTCAATTCAATTAAACAAAAGAGACAATCTGTCCAAGCACATAATTTAAATTCTAATAATGGTGTTAATATATCTTTACTAATGTTAACTGGTACTACATGGCGGGTTGGGGGGTTTTACATCATTCCCATGTCCTTATTCACAAATCTTCTTTTTACTTTATGGGTGGAAATGGTGTTCTAGTAATACAATTAATTTATAATATATTCTGTCGATGAATTGTCTCGGGCCAGATCATAATCACTTATCTGGAACGAGTAGTTGGAATATAGTTGTCTTTCCGGCCAACGGCCACTGTCTCACTTGTTCTGAGGTAATATGGTAGAGAGCTTGTACCGATATTACTACTCCAGTGGTAGAGAGCTTGTACCACTAGAGAAACTTTAACAATCATACAGATTCTTCCCTCAGGAAAACTGGCACTTGACTAGTGCCAGTAAGAAACCCTGCAATATGAAATTTATGTTTCCTTCTTTACATAGTATTTATGCTACCATTTCCACAAACAACACATTCAAAATAAAAGAACATGGTAAGATCTCTCTGACCAATCCAGCTCATCCACATAGATTGATGTTACAGTTTGTACCAGTTTTCTTTTTCCTCTCCCCTAATGGCTGCAACACCTCTGCCATTATCATTGATCTTTTTCCATAAAATATGATTTGATCCTTGATGACAACCTATATAATCTTTTGGTTCTACCTCTCTGGTAGTTTATTATATGATGGATCAACCTCTAGGCCCTGCATAAGTCTGCTAGGGACCTATGTACTTACAGTCGTAAAATATTTTTCATATGGCAGTATCTCACACTCAAATTGTTAAATAAAATATTAATAATTTCGTTCTTACCACAAATTCAATGAAATACACACAGATACGATGGTTCTGGCACAAATTTAGCTGTTCCGCTGCAAGACTATGACTGCTTGTCTGTATTATATGATGAAGCAAGTCAAACTTCTGGTCTATCAATCGACCTGTTTAAGGGAACGTTTAAATCAAATGGCGTCCAGCCTTCCAATTTTTTCCTCAATATCCCCTACGCTGGCCAATAGAAATCGGCGTCTACCAATTTTTGAATTCAAAGTAAAAAAACAAAACTCCGAACAACTCGGTGTTCCGCTGTCGGTTGGTCCGTCCGATCTTGGCATTACATCTAAAAATAGGCTTGATTTTTGGGCTAACCAATATTCAATTCCACCTCTCACTTACTCCTAGATTTCCCCACTTGGCTTTGTCTACCCTCTTATGCCTCTTTTTTCAAAATTGCGTCCCCAAATGTTACCTATAAGATAAGCAAGGACGATAGTACGTTCGTCAGTCTGTTCTAACCTATTTAGTATTATTGCAATATCTTGGTCATTAAGTGGACGATTTTGTAATTTGAAACATATTATTGATCAGGAGACGATATGCCATTAATATATCTAAGTTTTATGGCCCTAAGTATGATATTTCGTATTTCCATATTTTTTCCATGTTATTTTTCCATATTATTTGAATCTAGAAATCCACCATCTTTTTCCCCTCTCTCTAACGCTTTTTTTCAAACTAAAACGACAATGTCTGTGTTACATCAGAATTTACGCTACAATACAAAAAAAATGAGAGCGGTGTGTGTGTTTATACATTTCCACTGCGTGACTATAGGACGATACAAGTAGTGGCCTTGCGTCGTATTTTCAAATCTGCCAAAAGCCATCTCGCGCGTTCATTTCAATTTTTGATTCCAAACAACGCGGGCTGATGGTAGCATTATTCTGTCTCTCCTTTCCCCCTCCTCCGTTTCTTGTCTCTCATTCCGTCTAGAACAAAAAGTACGCGTCGATTTGTTTCAAACATGTAATATTTAACAGTAAGGCCTATGGAAAGCGATATGTTTGCAGGCGGGGCGAAGAAGCTAATCGCAACCCAATATTTTATTTCTACTTTATTTTGACTTTATATTCTATAATGTTTTATCTAATTTATCTATTGTATTGAGGATATCACTACATCAACCATAACTGCCATTAGGAATCATACAGTTATTCATAAAACTAGTGAACTAGAACCACCTCTCAGAAGCACTACTGGAGACCAGTAGAACATTGGATTTCTGCTCATTTTGGAAATGAAAAAACAGATACGCAGACCAAAGAAGGCGAATCAAAATTGAAGCTGTACTGCAGGGAAACATATGAAAAGAGAAAAGCAGTAGTAAAAACAGCTTCAAAGAAAAACGGCATAGAGAAAGAACACTTAGTGTCATAAAAGAACAGATACGTACCTCCTTACACAAGAAGTGTTCACGTGAACATTTTCAAAATGAGAACCGACCACTGCTAACTCAAATACGATCTATTCAACAAAATAAAAAGGCACGTATGTGTTGATGTGAGGAAGACAAACAAATGATAGAATGTCGATTTCTCTAGAGGTGTAGATTAACAGCCTAGTCTTCAGCAGCCCCCTTGAGGAAGACAGTCTATAGCGATGACAGAACGTCAGTTGAGGTGCGGAAAAGTTGTGGTTTCTTGAGAGCGAACGACCAAGAAGAAAGAGATCGAACTGTTCAGTAATTGATTGCTCTGTATGAGTGATCTTTGTTGATATTTGTTGCTGCTAAAAACTTGTAGCAACTTATTCTGACCATGCATTCTGACTAGATTCATTTTTTAATGCATGGGAAGGAACTCATGAAATTGTAGTCACTTTTATTTCTACAGTCGTCTAATCTTGATAGCTATCGTTAAGAAGTTGTCTTATCTTGATAGCTAGGGTTGCCGATAGCTGTGTGAACGATTTTGAGTCACGACCATTTATGGAGCGCTCAGATCGTCAGTTCTTTGAAAACAGTTGGCAATCGCAATGTTTCAAGATTCATTTCCTTTTAAGGTAATAGGTCTTAAGTCGAACATTGTAGAACATTCTTCGTTTCGTAAATTGGCCTGAGTTGTATTCGATTCGCGTTTTCTGCGCATGTCCCTTTTTGTGGCGTTGGTAAAACGATTTCCGCCCAGGTCAGTCTGTGCTGAGAAGCTGTGAAGGCGAGACGTAGCTATGTGCTAGTCTTCGCTTAGTTTATTCAGAAAGGAGTCCTCATGATTGTTGTTCCTATCTTGAGATGATATATCTCTGTGTTATTCCTAATGCCTGGAGGCATATGTGATTATTCATTTAATTCCTTATGAACAGGTAATTGAATACCTTTTTTTTGCTGAGTAACTTTATCGCCATCGTGTGATGTTGACTTTTGCTTAGCCTGCCTTATTCTAAAGTCTACGATATGACTAGTTTGCTCAGCTCATGATCCACTTAGATTGTCACGCATCGATTGATGCCTGTCCTACGGACTATTTGCTTCCTGAACTTTGTTGATGTATCTAGGTTTGATACCTTTGCTGTTTGCTGGACATGCCTGTCTTGTTGAGGTCAAATCGAGGAGACCATCTTTAATCTCCTAGTTGATATCTTCTAGCTCTTATGGAAAGGGGGAAGTTACTACCTGACTACATGTACAGCGGCTTTACGATATCCTAAAAGGCAGATGATGCACATTATTTTGATGCTGTCTGCTGTGCCAGTTGAATTGTCTACATATGTAATAATGACTGTTTGATCGTACCTATGATGTACCTGCTTGTTTATGTCTACACACTTCGTCATTGTGGCGTTTATAATAAATTATACAAAAACCGTCACTAGCTGTTGCAAGCATCATTGACTTTTCACATCGTGAGTTAACGTGACGTCATTGTGTGGATTGACTTGTTCGTAATGCTCACTGTCTGTATACACATCTACATCACACTTAAACCAGACTACAGACACCAAGTTACTACGCCTCATCATCCCTGGTGTCTGAGGGTGGCACACTACTCCGCAAAGGCCAGGATTATCATACCTTGAGAGGAGCAGATGAATTACAACACCCTCAACGTTGTGTGGCAAATGCGACATCCTCCACAGAACATTTATCAACACATATAATACTTACGCAACATTTGCTACGCTACATTTGGTGGCCATAAGCTGGTTTGATCTGGTACCAGCATACTCGGGGTCCCTTACCCGCTTCATTCAGCACTCTACAACAGTGTACAGACGATATGTTGCGTGAGAAATTCTCGCAACATCGTTTTATTACGATATATATTTTATAACGCAAGGGCAACAACTGCTTGAAATTTATAGTCACTTTTCTCGGTAAGCAGCTGTCTCCTCGCGTTGGTATTGAATGCAGTTAAGTTTGCTATGCTAGGCCGTTTTCTCAGACAAACGGTTGGCAACCTGTTGGGTTATCCTTTTAAGGTAATCATTCTTACGCTGGTTCGTAGTAAAGGTCCTTGCGTCTTAAGTTCTGAGCTGTGGTCATTTTGCGCTGGACTGCGCATGTCTGGTCTTGCTTCTTGGTCGATCGATTTCCGCCCACCAGTGAGTCGAGTGAGCGATTTTTGAATAAGCTAGGGGGTGCCTCGCTGTTTGGGGATCTCCGCTTTTTTTGTTCTGTCAGGGATGTGTAGTCCTCTTATGGATATTTCGTTTATTCGAGATAATACCTCTAGTGTATTTCCACATGCCGGGGAGGCGTAATATTTCTGTGTATTTCCTGAAGGCAAGGTAAATTAACTTTTCATTAACTCTATCGATTTTTGGTCGTGAGCGATTTTTGATTCATAGCCTGTCTTCGGAAGGCGTCGTCACGAGATGTTTTTCCCAGCTCACATGTCGCTGTATTGTACTGCATCGGTTGATGCATGTCCCAAGGACTATTACTTGCTACTTTGTTACATGAACTAGGTTTGAAAACCTTTGTTATCTAGAGGATATTTTTGAGGACATTATTTATACTTCAGCAGACGTGCCTGTCTTGCTGAAATCAGATTAAGGAGAGTGAACTGATTTCATACATCTGGTTATCTCCTGGCTGTTATAGAAAAGGATGGAGTTTTTCACCTGACTACATTTACAGCACTATGAAATATAACATGCATCTGACTCATCATTGTAATGCTGTCTACCGTCCATTGTTGTATTGAATGTTGCTGTGATAATGACTGTTTGATGTGCCTACATATTCGCGTAACCATTTTGTCACTGTGGCGTCCACAATAAACAATGAAGAAAAACGTCATCGGCTGTTACAAGAATCATTGACTTTATACGTCGTGAGTTTACTGACGTCCTAATGTGGATTACCCTGTTATTTTGTATGATCATTGTTTGACTGTACACATCTGCACACTTCACAAAACCAGACCACGGACACCATCACTCACCTCATGGTGCACGCGTCATTTGGCGGCCAATTACTCAATCATAATATAAATTGGACGTCATCAAACATCTACAAGACAACAACAGAAGTGCAGAGTTACGAAATTACTCGGCGTTGCCCAGGAACTTTTTTGGAATTTTCAACAATTGCTGTTCCAAGTCAAGAAAGTGACATTTCCCAGTTTTGTTACATACGGGAGAATCGATTTGTTGCTGTTCTGCTTTGGAGAAGGCCAAGTTCCATCGCTGACGAGTTCTACACTTCTTGTACACTGTATGTACCGTTTGAAAACTCAAGTCTCAACCATCGTCGTAGCTGTTTTGATGCAAGTACAGATGGCAATCAACGTTGGATCTTTGATCTCAGAATGCTGATTACATCCTGTTTGCTGTACTGACGATTGGAGTTCCATAAGTTAAGTGGCCTGTTTGTGAACTGTGCCCTTATACTTCTACTGAGTCTTCTGTGTTTCATCTCATTCTTTTGTTTACATGTTATATGTTTATGTGTTATTTGTATATTTATATTTATATGTTTATGTTTCTGCGGGTTTTTCGGTTGGGCGGAGTCTCCCTTAGATTATACCACGTCATAGAGGTCATCTATTGTGAGCGTTTTCTGTAGGGTGTGCAATTTCCGATACTGGAATTTGCAAAGCGACTGCTGTTGCTATTTTTTGTTAGTTGTGATGCCATGTGTTAGTATTGTTTTCGTTATTTTTCTGCATTCTTTAGTTCTGTTTTGATTTGTTTGTACTTGCTAGCCTCCTCTTTACTATAGTTTAGTTTCATACAACATTTTTGTTTATACACTGTGGTGTCTTGTATTTGTGTTATCTTCTCGTAGATATCATCACATTTTTTGTGATATTTCTTTAATTTTCGCTTTATTTTTTGTTGATTTCTACGAATGTATTCGTATTGTTGCTAAATCTTTGTATTGTTTACATTGTATTGTTTACATTGTATTGTTTACAGTGTAATGTTTACATTGTTATTGTTTACATTGTGATTGTGTTTACATAGTCATTGGTTACACTTATAGTAGTTAATTCACATTTAATAGTGGGTTATGCTTATGCATTACTACTACACTGATGATTAATAAATGATGAATAGTATTGTGCACTATTGAATGGGAAGTGCACCTATGATCAAGAGTTGATTGATGATATTTCAAAAAGGTATATACACAAGTTCTTTGATATAAGACTTGTTTCCCACAGAGATTGGGATAATAGTATAGTGTTGTGAGTAAACAAGTGCTTCATTTAAGACTTGTTATAATTAAATTTGAAATAAGATAATTAATTATTTCAGGTTGTGGACTCATATTATTACTCATCATGGCTACATTTGAGCACTTTATTGAGCAGGGTAAATTGCTTGGGAAGACTGGTGATAAGTTAGAAGAATTTGCAACTACTCAATATGATAAAGCAATGGAAGCTGAACAAAAGAAACTGCAAATGCAGGTGGATGAAAAAAGATTCCAAATGGAAATGGAAAAACAAAAAAGAGAAGCAGAAGCAAAAGCTGAAGAGAAAAGACTTGAGGCTGAAAATAAAAGACTTGAAAAAGAGGCTGAAAATAAAAGACTTGAAATAGAGGCTGAAAATAAAAGGTTAGAAAAGCAAGCTGAAGTTGAAGAAAGGAAGTTACAAAGAGAGTCTGAAGAGAGAAAAGCAAAAATGGAGCATGAAGAAAAAACTCTTAGCTTTGGAAGTTGAGAAATTAAGGGTGATGAACATAGGTAATGCTAATGATGCAAATAAGGTCTCAGATAAGACTAATGCAAGCACTTTCAAACTTAACCTACCACCATTCAATGCTTCCATCGACGATATAACATTCTATTTGGACAGATTTGAAACTTCATGTAAAGTACATAACATAGATAAATCATTGCAGGTTTATCATTTGTCCAAAATACTTAGAGGTGATGCTTTGAGTATGTTAAGCATGGTAGATGAGCCTGACAAGAACAACTATGATGTTGTCAGGGCTATATTGTTAAAAAATACCAACTTGACGAAGACGGCTATCGTCTTCAATTTAAAAATATGTTACCAGAAACTGGTGTGCAATTCTCTGAATTTATTTCAAAGACACGTCTTACTTTTTTACGTTGGGTGGAGCTGTCTAAGACAGAAAAACTTATGAAGGACTTATGGACTTAATACTTAGAGACAAAGTCATGTCTTCTGTCAATGAGTCTTTCCTTGCTTTCCTTCATGAACGTAAACCTAAAACAATAAAAGAAATGGAAGATTTCTGTAGCCAATACATAACTGCTCATCCTCACGCAACCATTGGTAACTCTAAAGTAAAAGAAGGTCTGCCAGTTGCTTCGGCAGCACCTTATAGTCAAAACACTAGTAATAGATTCCAACAAAATTTTGATAAGAAAAGTAACCGTAGTTACGGTCAAAACTATGGAAATCAATTTCAGGGTGATTCTTCGTCGAAGAATTGGAGACGAGCTGACAGTCCTCGTTACTTCCAACATAATAATTTTAGGCATTTCAGAAGAGGATATGGTAACAGAGGTTTTTCCTCGCGTAGACCTCAAAACCAAACAAATAGATGTTCACATCAATGTGGACATGATAATAATCATGGAAACTGTAGTTCGAAACATGATAACAGTTATAATAGAGACAATAACAACAGTGATAACTTCAGAGGTAATAGTAGTCGCGGTAGATCTCAATACAAAAAAAAAGAGATATCAGCAGGCTAACTCGGTTCAACAAGAATCTCAGGGAGCCTGTAATCAGGTTTCTGATAATAAAAACTCTGACACTGTCACTTGTTCTTCATTTGACTTTGGGAGAGCAAACAAGTGCCCCCAATGCAGTACTTTGTTCGAACCGACTACAATATCGACTTTGAGTTGTGGTCACCCTCTCCCCGCTCTTCCTGCTTCGGTTGCACATGACGGGAGAGGTTCTCTAATCCTACATAAGGGTCTTGTTAATAATACTCCGGTCTCACTACTTTTCGATTCCGGATGCACCACTATTGGTGTTAGACAATCGCTTGTAGATCCATCCTGTGCGACAGGAAGGGTTATCAAATGTGTCACATTTGGCGGCACTCTAGAGAAATATCCTACTGCTATAATTCACATTGCCACTCCTTTCTTTACGGGAGATGTGCATGCCTGTCTCTTACCTAATCCTATTGCGGACCTTATTATAGGTCGTATCCACGGAGTTAGGGAATGTACTCCACAGCAGATTGCTGCTTGGGAAGATGATAATATGCAAGCTACCAATGCAGTGGTTACAAGAGCACAAGCTCTACAAACACCGCAAACTTCGTTGAATAATGATAATGAAGTTCATAGCCAAGATAGTACCTTGGTTATTTCTCGTGACTCGTTCATAAAATTACAAGAAGAAGATCCTACGCTAAAGAAATTCTCATTCTTGCGAAGAAAGGTGATCCAAATAAGGATACACAAAGAAAATCTTGGATAGAAATGAAAAACGGCGTACTTGTACGTATGGTACAAGACTCGGCTACGTCAGCACATTCGCAAATTCTTGTTCCCAAGAGTATGAGAGTGCAAATATTGCAGCATGCTCATGACTCGCAATGTGCTGGACACATGGGATTTTCCCGTACAAAGTCGAGAGTCCTTGCGGCTTTCTTTTGGCCCTTTGTTAACAAGGACATCCGTATATACTGCCGATCATGTCAGGTATGTCAGGAGGTCAAATCTAGAGGACCACGACATGCTGCGCCTATCCAGGCTGCTGACATCCCTATTCGGCCATTCCAGAAAATGGCCATAGATATTATTGGCCCTTTTAAGATAAAGTCGGCCAGAGGACATCAGTTTATTCTTACATGTGTCGATATGTGCACACGTTGGCCAGAGGCTATCCCTCTAAAGAGCATATCTACTACAGATATCGCAGATGCTCTTTGGCTGATATTTTCTCGCTTGGGGTTCCCCAGAGAAATACTGTCAGACCATGGAACTCAACTCATATCTGATACTATGTTTCAAGTAATGTCTACCTTACACATTAAAAGATCTCTCAGTAGCATCTATCATCCTATGTCTAATGGGTTAGTTGAGCGTCTGAATAGAACGCTCAAGACTTTACTTGGTAAGATAACTGAAGACCATCCTCAAGATTGGGACAGGGTTTTACCTGCGGCTCTCTTTGCCTATAGAGAGGTCCCAAATGAGCACACAGGATTTTCTCCCTTTGAACTTGTCTTTGGCGCGCGTCCGCGCGGCCCTATGTCTTTATTACACAATCTCATCACTGCCGATGATATTAGTGATGACACTCAATCTTCATATGAGTATGTCATTGCTCTGAGGCAAAAGATCATTGAGGCATGCAAACTAGCGACTGCTTCGTCAGAAATTGCTAAAGAAAAAGCAAGGCAGTTTGCTAACAAGAACAGATGTCTACGACAACTTTGTCCAGGTGACAAAGCATTCGTCCTACTCCCCAGTAGGGAAAATAGACTTCTGATTGCATGGAAAGGTCCATATGCAATAGTCTCACGAATTTCCGATGTTGACTATGTGGTCGATATAGATGGAAAGCATAAGACTTTCCATATCAACATGCTGACGGAATTTCATGAGCGTCCAGACTATTTGCTGCCTATTTTTCAGGCAACGGACGATTCTTCGGTACCTCATGGTCATTACTGATCCCTGTCTGTCATACAGGATGAGGAATCTGTTTTTTCTGATGTCGATCTCCCTCTTCCAGTGGTTCCACTACATTCTATGGAATCTTGGAAAGATGTGTCCATTTCTCCTAATCTTTCTGTTGATGAACATCGTCAAGTCTCGTCGATGTTACAGACATTTAAGGATGTTCTAACCGACATCCCTGGTCACACGAATGTCATAGAACATGACATAATTCTTACCGACAGTAATCCTATTAGGGTTAGGCCGTATCCTATCCCTATACACTTTCAGTCACAAGTGGAAAAGGAATTGGATGAAATGATCCAATTAAACATAATTGAACCATCGACTTCTCCATATTCTTCTTCCATGGTTATTGTTCGGAAGAAAGATAAGAACATACGAATTTGCGTTGATTATCGCAAATTAAATCAAGTCACAAAGTTCGATGCTGAACCTATGCCTTTACTAGAGGATCTACTTAGTAGACTTTCTAATTCTAGATTCTTCACTAAACTTGACTTGTCAAAAGGTTATTGGCAAGTGCCTTTAGCAGATCATGCCAAACCTCTGACTGCTTTCTCTACACCTAGGGGTTTATTTCAATGGAATGTAATGCCTTTCGGTCTTATGAACGCCCCTGCTACTTTCGTTCGCATGATGCGTCGAATTCTTTCTCATCGTTCATATGTCATCGCTTACTTAGATGATACCTGTCTCTTCAGTGATTCCTGGGAAGATCACTATCTGGGTTTATATGACCTACTGTCTACTCTACGTGAGTATAATCTGACAGCAAAACCTTCTAAAGCTTATATTGGTTTTGGTGAAATTTCTTTCTTGGGTCATCGTGTTGGTCATGGTCTCTTGAAGACAGAAGACCACAATACTTCGAAAATATTGAACATCTCTGTACCTAAAACGAAGAAACAAGTCCGTAGTCTCTTGGGGTTAATCCAATTCTATGGGAGATTTATTCCGAATCTATCTTCGATAATGACACCTCTGTCAACGTTGTTGAAGAAAGGGTCACCTAATCTGATTCGTTGGTCTCAGGAATGTCAATCTTCCTTAGACCACATTAAAAGTATATTTTCTTCTCCTCCCATCCTAAGATTACCTACTCTTGATAGAACTTTTGTTCTTCGAAGTGATGCTTCATCCACTGGGATCGGAGCAGCACTTATGCAGGAATATGCTGAAACTCTGCATCCTGTCATGTACATTTCTAGAAAACTAAATGCGGCAGAGAGGAACTACTCGGTTTTAGACCGTGAATTGTTAGCTATGGTTTGATCTATTCTCAAACTACAAAGATTCCTCCTGGGCGCACATTTCATTCTAGAAACTGATCAGAAAGCTCTTACAGCTATTCAGACTAAGAACTTGAAGAGTTCGAGATCCACTCGATATGCTATTGCTCTTCAACCTTTTCACTTCACGGTACGAGCTATCCGTGGGTCGGATAATGTGATGGCTGACATTCTGTCTAGATGCCCACATGATTCCAACTAATACTTCTGTTCTATTTCTAGATATACGACAGAGCCATAACACACCTATATTACTACAATACATTAGCACATCTGTCCTCACTTTAGGTGAACACATACTATTGTGCTTTGTTATCATCTTCTTCTGTTCCCATCTTTAATATAAGAAGAAGACTGAGTAGTTAATATAAGGGCCGAAAGTTCCAAAGGCCACAATTATTAATAATAATGTATTGTATAGTATGAAACTTAATGGCTATTAAATAGAATTATATTGTTTGTTTTTTCTCAGCACGTTATTGTTGATCTGAGAAGCTACCTTTCTATTGTCAAACATGGAGAGTTCCACATTGTACAGTTTCTTTGGAACGACAGGAGATGTGTCCTCGATCTTCATTTATATTTAATTTCATTGTGTAATGGTAATATTAAACATTTAGATAATGTAATATTTAACATTCAATATCAGATGTGTACATCCATTCTAAGCGGTATTAGATTATGACACTGCTATTTGATTATAATGATATGAACTTGCATATTTATATTGTATTTTCATGCAAGCGTAGTGTGTGTTGGTGGCACCTCCCCGATATATTTTTTAAATCAGATTTTGTATCTGTTCAGAAATATTCTCACCAGACACTTTATGTGTCAATTTAGCCTCATATTAGGCAGTGCAATTAGTTATCCCCGCATAATTCGTGCGTTGTTAAACCGTTTTTGGTTTTACTCTTGGATATTTAACTCTTAGTATACGAGCTGCCTTTCATGACTACCATTACAGATTTTGCAATAAATAATTTATTTATAAAGATAACATAAGTGTTATATATCAAAATGTGAAGAAATGAAACCCCTATATCATGCACGTAACTAAATTGTTCAGTGGTTTTAAACATGCATTCAGCTATAAATTTTCGCTATTGACGGGGATCGATCATCGGCCTCTCTAGAAGGCCGCTCGTATACTAAGAGTTAAAAAAAAAAAAAAAAATGTTGCACATTTTTTTTTATCGGGAGGTGGCGGTAATGTTGCTGCTAAAAACTTGTAGCAACTTATTCTGACCATGTATTCTGACTAGATTCATTTTTTAATGCATGGGAAGGAACTCATGAAATTGTAGTCACTTTTATTTCTACAGTCGTCTAATCTTGATAGCTATCGTTAAGAAGTTGTCTTATCTTGATAGCTAGGGTTGCCGATAGCTGTGTGAACGATTTTGAGTCACGACCATTTATGGAGCGCTCAGATCGTCAGTTCTTTGAAAACAGTTGGCAATCGCAATGTTTCAAGATTCATTTCCTTTTAAGGTAATAGGTCTTAAGTCGAACATTGTAGAACATTCTTCGTTTCGTAAATTGGCTTGAGTTGTATTCGATTCGCGTTTTCTGCGCATGTCCCTTTTTGTGGCGTTGGTAAAACGATTTCCGCCCAGGTCAGTCTGTGCTGAGAAGCTGTGAAGGCGAGACGTAGCTATGTGCTAGTCTTCGCTTAGTTTATTCAGGAAGGAGTCCTCATGATTGTTGTTCCTATCTTGAGATGATATATCTCTGTGTTATTCCTAATGCCTGGAGGCATATGTGATTATTCATTTAATTCCTTATGAACAGGTAATTGAATCCCTTTTTTTTTGCTGAGTAACTTTATCGCCATCGTGTGATGTTGACTTTTGCTTAGCCTGCCTTATTCTAAAGTCTACGATATGACTAGTTTGCTCAGCTCATGATCCACTTAGATTGTCATGCATCGATTGATGCCTGTCCTACGGACTATTTGCTTCCTGAACTTTGTTGATGGATCTAGGTTTGATACCTTTGCTGTTTGCTGGACAATAGAGGACGATAATGTGGCGCTCAAAAGACATGCCTGTCTTGTTGAGGTCAAATCGAGGAGACCATCTTTAATCTCCTAGTTGATATCTTCTAGCTCTTATGGAAAGGGGGAAGTTACTACCTGACTACATGTACAGCGGCTTTACGATATCCTAAAAGGCAGATGATGCACATTATTTTGATGCTGTCTGCTGTGCCAGTTGAATTGTCTACATATGTAATAATGACTGTTTGATCGTACCTATGATGTACCTGCTTGTTTATGTCTACACACTTCGTCATTGTGGCGTTTATAATAAATTATACAAAAACCGTCACTAGCTGTTGCAAGCATCATTGACTTTTCACATCGTGAGTTAACGTGACGTCATTGTGTGGATTGACTTGTTCGTAGTGCTCACTGTCTGTATACACATCTACATCACACTTAAACCAGACTACAGACACCAAGTTACTACGCCTCATCATCCCTGGTGTCTGAGGGTGGCACACTACTCCGCAAAGGCCAGGATTATCATACCTTGAGAGGAGCAGATGAATTACAACACCCTCAACGTTGTGTGGCAAATGCGACATCCTCCACAGAACATTTATCAACACATATAATACTTACGCAACATTTGCTACGCTACAATATTATGTCGTTTGTATATTGAATATCTTCATAGCCTGGCATTCTTAATACTTGAAACATAGTTAATTAGTGTTTAGCTAATGTGAGCACGATTTGCATGAAATGTATCGTGTACATTAGTTTCGCTTTCGTGATCGTTAATTGCTTATTGATTTATAATCAATCATAAGTCACCTGTAAGAGTGGAATATCTTAACGTCACAGCTCACGCTTCTTAAATTCTTATTACTCTAATCTTATAGAGTATACCTCGCGTTATTGCGCTTCGCTTTATTGCGCTTCGCAGAAATTGCGCTTTTTTTTCAAATTATTCATGTTTATTTATTAGAGCGGGCCTTCTTCTTCCGACAGATTTTGGCTGTCCACCAGCAAAAGGATTACGATTCGCTGAAGATTAGCATTTTTGGTAGCAATAAAGTATTTTAAATTTTACAGAACGTTGTATTTTTTTAGACCTAGCGCTATTGTGCACGTAACAGACATAGTGTAAACATGATTTTAGGCTTTTATATGCACTGGGAAGCCAAAAAAATAGGTGTGACCCGTTTTATTGCGATATTCGCTTTATTGCGGTGGTCTGAAACCGAACCTGCAATATCTCCGAGGTATACCTGTATTCTCATTATTTTCCTTTTCGTCCTATAATGGATCATGGAGCTACCACTATAATTATAGGTGGTCATTTTTGCAGGAAGCCTGTGCCAGCTTTCACGGGCTCTTGCAGCTGTTTTTTTTTCTGTAGCAATGTGTTTATTATGACGAGGTTGTAGACTACATCCACTATGCTTACATGAATTTCGAGAAATGTAAGATACGATTTGAGAATCGTTATGTTGCCATAACAGGGTGTAATAACAACAGGAAACATTTTTAATTTAATTTTTTTTCCAGTGACCACAAAAGAATGAGAAGTCTTCAAAAAAAAAAAAAAAAAAATCACTAGCTCTAATTATCAAAGTCAAATGGTGTATTTGAAACACTATTTAGCTGCATGACTATCGTTAAAAGAGATTGAAGAAACAGATTAATTGCAGACAACACACATGCAATTCTTGCATTGCGTGTGGGACTTCGACGGAGACAGATATGCTGTTATGAATTTCTCTTAGAAGTGGTGAAACAATGGAAACAATAAAAACATCGATCTATATAAGTCACCAGGTTGCATCTGTTGCCTTTGTTCTTATGGCAGAACACTATTTATATTTGAGGATGATTATGCTGATCCAGATAATTCTGCAGTTCTATTTCATTTTCAGCCATTTCTTCTGGCTGGTATATATTTCATCATCATCATCATCATTACCATCATCCTCATCATCACCTTTGAGCTTCCCAAGTAGCATAGGTCTTCAACGAACTTAAGTCTTCCTTTCTCGTGCCATCAGCTCAAGGTCTTCCCATACCTTGCCCATCCTTTCATACCTGTCCCTATTTCTATTCTTCATATGTTCTTCGCTCCTTCCACCTCTCTTACCCTGTGGATTCCAGAACAAGGACTACTCCGTAATGCTATCAGCAGGTTTCCTCAATGTGTGTCCCATCCATCGTCAGCGTTTTCTTCCCATCCTCTTTTCGGCTGGTACCTGTCTGGGTCTTGTCAACAGAACCATATTGGTGATCTTGTAATACCACTTCTATTCTACGCAAGCGACCATTTATGACAGTTTGCTGTTAGTTGTTGTTTTTTGTTGTACTTTGTACTTGTTTTTGGAGCCTCACAATAGGACTGCGTTTAACATTTGGGCGAAAGATTCCCTGTTTTTTTACGTGGGCTTGATTTCTCTTGATCACTATATATTTCCCAATGCAAAGAAAGCTTCTCTTGTCTTACGTATTCTTATTTGTAATTCATTATCTGTTACTCATATGGTGTAGACTTGAGTACACTATTTACAAGTTATGTGCAAGTCCGTTTATTACAGCCATAGTTTATATTTTTACAAGGAACCAGAAGTTTGAGCCCAGTTGCACCTAAGGTGTTCACGTAGCTATAAAAGCAGTGATCACTATCTATGATGAGTAGAGGTGAATTCAGAAAAAAAGAACAATAATAATATAAAGAATATTAGTGTAATATAAAAAATGTTGCCATAACAGGGTGTAATAATCGAAGACTTGACTCTTGAAATAATTTATTTAATCGCACAGTGAACTGGAATAGTTATGTAGGTACAGTAAGAGGGAGAAAGACAGAGATAGAAAGAGAGAAAGTCAGTACCCGTATGATTAAAACAATGGAGAGGCCTACAGTTACTGTAATATTTTTCACACGGCAGCTATTTAAAGAACTTAAATATTTTCACCTATTTTTAGGGTCAATGTAGCGACACTCGTAAGATCGTCTAGCTATAAACAATTTTCCGAGTTGGCAACACTGGCGAATGCTGCTGTGTCAATTGTGTGAAGCTGACCATAAATCATTAGTTCGAACGTGGTGTCTCGTAGTGATATCGGACATTTCAGACATGTTGTGTTTTATATCTACAATGTGATTGAATATATGTTCTGTTATTTATTGGATTCATCAGTGTTGATGGTGTTTTTCAAGTAAGTTTTATTTATTTCGTTTATTCATCACACTTTAAATTCAAGTGGATTAGAGATCGTTGAAAAGCTTCTTCTAACTCTTCTGTCTGAGCTATCCATTCAAGTTCTTATCCATGTCTTCATTATCCTATTCATGTATCTCTGCTATTCATTTCTCCTTTTGTTTTAGGTTTTCATTCATTTTTCTAGGAAAAAGGTTGCTTGAAATGTTATAAACATGTTTGCTCAGTGTGTATCAATATCCAACGTCAATGTCTTTTATTACTACTTGTTCTAAAGGTACTTGTCATGACATTTCCATCAGTTCCACATTCGTGATCCTAACATACCATATTATTCACAAAATTACAAAAGTCCGTAAATTCTTGGCTATTCTTTTATGTTGTTCTCCTTGTCACGGAGCCATACGACAAGACTGACTTGACATTTCAGTTGGAGCTTCCTATTTATACTCCACAGACTGTGTCAGTGATTCAAAAGAGTTGTTGTACAGTAGATCCCATTTCATTGCAACATCCCTGGCAATGAAGAAGGTAACATACTGCCAAGGGAAGGTGGAAAGCTACCTCAGCCTGACACAAGTATAATTTTCGAAGAGGCAAAGATTTTTATCGGAACAAAAGGGAAGCGGAGCATCTAGGCCACCAAAAAATGATGCATATTATGGGCTCAGCAGACGAGAATAGAGGTAATGTTCAGACTCTGCACGGCCCATAACAGATTGGGATACCGCCTATTCATCAAGCTAAAGATAGCAACTACCGAGGAGTGTAACTGTAGCACCGATAAAATGGCTGCTGAACGTCTGCTTCAAAGATGCCCAACAGACGAGGAACAGAGGAAGCGCATGTGGCCGTCACCAGTACCATTTCTGGAACAACGCTAAGGAGATAGAAATAGTCTTAAACTAACCACTGCTTTCTTTGAACATATTCAGTTTCACGTCTGAGGGTCTACGAAGAAAAGAAGAAGAAGGAACAGCAGACGAAGAAGAAGAAGCAACAGCAGATGAAGAAGAAGAAGAAGCAACAGCAGACGAAGAAGAAGAAGCAACAGCAGACGAAGAAGAAGAAGAAGCAACAGCAGACGAAGAAGAAGAAGAAGAAGAAGAAGAAGAAGAAGAAGAAGAAGAAGAAGAAGAAGAAGAAGAAGGAGCAACAGCAGACAAAGAAGAAGAAGAAGCAACAGCAGATGAAGAAGAAGAAGAAGAAGAAGAAGAAGAAGAAGCAACAGCAGACGAAGAAGAAGCAACAGCAGACGAAGAAGAAGAAGAAGAAGCAACAGCAGACGAAGAAGAAGAATAAGAACTATTATCGTTGTCTTAGATTAGTTTTATTTTGATTTCTACTTACTTCCCAATGTCATGAAAGCTTTTCGTACCTTTTGTATTTTGATGTTACTGCTTGCCCCTCCAGGTTCTATCTAAGCCGCTGCTGTCAAGATATATTGTATGAGTTCATATCGTTGGAATTTTTCTACAAGTGTAGTTTGTCTATCAATAAAGATAAAGTTAGATCGACACACAGTGGTATAAAAATAAGAATACAAAAGGCCAGAGGGGCTTTTATTGCATTAGGAAAAAGATGGAGATCCAGGGAAATCAAATTAAACACAAAAATCAGAATCTTCAACTCAAATGTCAAGTCAGTCATATTGTATGACTCTGAAACATGGATAATAACAAAAACTACAAGCACAAAGCTACAGACTTTCATTGGTGCTTGTGTAGAATAGATGAAATTAAGACATTGTAAGCTATGACATCCCCAAAAGTAAAAAGCAAACTTCATAATTATATGCAAAGAATCATCGCATTTATTTGTAACAAAATCTGGCACACAGGAAAGATACCACAAGCATGGAAGACAGCAGTAGTAATCTCAAGACTAAAGTCAGACAAGGAAGCATGTGATGTCAACTCATACAGACCAGTAACGTTAACATCACATTTAGACAAAATATGTTGGAAACTATCGTTAACAACGGAATAAAATTCCACCTAGAAAAGTAAGACGTATACAGCCCACCTCAGGCAGGATTTATATGATACCATAGCATGGTAGATCAAATACTCAAACTAGCGCTTGAGGGTTAGGGTTCAAAATGAATGATCAAACTGTAGCAATATTTTTAGATTTTTATGATCTGCTGGAAAGAGGGTGCCCTATTTAAGATCAAGAAAGTATGAATAATAGGCGAAGCATATAATTATTCAGAAAACGTCTTACCGGAGAGATATTTCACAGTTCTAATAAATAATGAAAGATCGGACATATATGAACAACAAAATGGAAATCCGCAAGGCTCTAAAATATCCCATACGATTGTTACAATTATGGTAAATGATATTGGAGAAGAATTTAAAGATCCTACGTTTGTCTCAGTTTGCAGAGCAGATAGATTAGATAGATAGATTAGATAGATAGATTATATAGATAGATAGATTAGATAGATAGATTAGATAGATAGGTAGTAAATTAGATGGATAGATAGGTAAATTAGATGGATAGCAATTTGGAGAACAGGGACAAATCTACCATTCTTATATACAGCAATACAAAAACAAAATACACAAGGTGTCATATCAAGAAGAAGATATCATTAATGTGGAGCTGGTTACAAGAAGTAGACAAGTGTCGGATCAAAAATAAAGCACTGGCGATGGATAGGAAACACATTAAGGATGCCTGTTGATAGCATTTAAATGCATTACTTTGTGTGGAATGCCCAGGTCAGAGGGATAGGGGGAGTCCAGAGAACATTTGCAGAAGATAAATGAAGACAAAAATTACATGATAAAGAAGACATAGGAAGACCTTGGCACGTGACAAGAGGACGTGGCATAAGTTTGTTGAAAACCTGTGCCACTTGGGGATCTAAAATGTGATGATGATGATAATGATGGTGAAACTAGTTGTCAATTGTTGCATTTATTTTCATAATCTGTATTTCCTGCCTACAGATTTTCAGTCCCACTACTCGACCACTCAGTATTTTCATTTTGACTTACTTCTAGTTTAGGTTGTGGGATAGAGGAACAGTGTCATTGATTTATTCTGGATCGTCAAACTATTCTGTCACGTCTTTCGGTTGATTTCGCTTTCACAGCCCAAAGAGAGTAATAAGAGAAGTGGTTACATGTTGCACCACTGTCGAACTCCATTTCGTATCTCCAACAGTTCTACATGTTTTTCTTTATGAAGAATTCTGCATTTCATGTCTTCATATGCTTTCATTATTGGGCTAATGGTCTAACGGGGCTCCATAATGCTTCGTTAGTTTCATAATTGATTCTCTGTCTTCACTGTCGAGGGCCTCTAAACAGCCCAGAAATCAAATGTAAAGTAGGGTGAGTTTAATTCTAAGCTTTATTCTATAGTCTAGCTACAAATAGTCAACAAAGTTTGCAACACTAACTAACAATAACAACAAGATAATAATAATAATAATGTTTCAGTTACAACCGACGCATCAAAATAAAATACCAGTAACGGCAAAATCATGCGTAGTAACACGGACAGAAATATTTAACCACTAGAACAATGATGATAGGAAATTCTGTTCATAGTTTTATAAAAGGAGGTAATATGATCTTTACAGGTAATCCTCCCTGTCAAGACAGGTGTATTTGATCTTTTATCTCCGTTACAGTCTAGAGGGGTCGGGCTGACCGTCTTGAGTGTTGACCTGGTGATATTCAACATTTGCTGGGTATGAAATGTCCTTCCGTCCTGAAACAAGTGTCAGGTCCTTATGTCCTATGCCATCCGCCTAATATCTTTACATGTCTTTTTTATGTCTATCATTTATATTTCAAAACTTGAGAAAGGTTATGACGTTTTACACAGGAACAAAGACAAGTAATAAGATAGATAGACAGACAGGCAGGCAGGCAGGCAGGCAGGCAGGCAGGCAAGCGAGTGGACAGACGGACGAACGGACAGACAGACAGTCAGCCAGATAGATAGACGATTAGATAGATGATTAGATAGATGTTTAGATAGATGATTAGATAGATGATTAGATCGATGATTAGATATATGAATAGATAGATGATTAGATAGATAGATAGATAGATAGATAGATAGATAGATAGATAGATAGATAGATAGATAGATAGATAGATAGATAGATAGATAGATAGATAGATAGATAGATAGATAGATAGATAGATAGATAGATAGGTTGGTAGATAGATAGATAGATAGATAGATAGATAGATAGATAGATAGATAGATAGATAGATAGATAGATAGATAGATAGATAGATAGATAGATAGATAGATAGATAGATAGATAGATAGATAGATAGATAGATAGATAGATAGATAGATAGATAGATAGATAGATAGATAGAACGAACGAACAAACTTTATTTTCAAAGGGTTAAGAATTGGGCACGCAGGCCCGTCTGACATTCTGCCCTTCCTCTCTCTCTCATCATGTATACTGTATCCTTCCATCCTCACATTTACTTTAAGCATTATTAAGGCATTTATCATTATAAAGGTAATATAACATCAAACATTTGCAATAATAATCATAATTAAAGTATGTTTTAAAAAAAAGAAGATAGATAGATAGACAGACAGACAGACAGACAGACAGACAGACAGACAGACAGACAGATAGAACGAACGAACGTACGAACTTTATTTTCAAAGGGTTAAGAATTGGGCACGCAGGCCCGTCTTACATTCTGCCCTTCTTCTCTCTGTCATAGATAGATAGATAGATAGATAGATAGATAGATAGATAGATAGATAGATAGATAGATAGATAGATAGATAGATAGATAGATAGATAGATAGATAGATAGATAGATAGATGGTTCCTTCCGATCACTACTCTTTGGGGCCCAGTCAATGCCGGGCCCAGTGAACGTGTCTGTCCTCATTTGCGGTAGTTGCATCACTGAACAGCGGAGATCTCGTCAAACCAGATAACATCTGTACCGAGCTCTGATTGATCATTTTTGACAGTTACAATTTTGTAAGTAGGGGTTAAAGTAAGATGTAAAATTGCGTCTTTACCCAAAAGGCCGCTGTGGTAGCCAGTTACGTCTGATTAGAACCCTGAAAAGTGCTGATAAAGTCGTGTGAAATTGGATACGCCTAACATTTTATTACATTTTTTTTACCATTGGATATCCTGAACCTTATCTGTTCGGCTCGGTGAATATATATATATATATATATATATATATATATATATATATATATATATATATATATTATGATTAAAATTCATAACGATTGTGTCGGTAAAATAGTTAGCTCAACAGGGCTCCTTGTTTGTTTATTTTATATGGAGTCACTCATTAATACAGGAAGTGACGTCATGCCGATATGGTGTGTTTGGCAGACGTGAAACTAGGGGAGGGGCAGAAGTTAAGGGATCGTCTGCGGGGTCTTCTACCAGTGTGTGTCATGGCGAATGGACGCATGTGTTTGAGCTCCTGTATTTTAGTATTGTCCCTGAGTTATTCCATCACTAATACATCAAGATCTTCTGGGAGGTGTATCCAATTGTCTGCAATTACAGGGAGTAGAGCTTCTCAGTGTCGAGTGTGAATATATATATTTAAAAATGATGAGAATGAAAAGGACAGCATTCCTGACTGCCTAAAGTTATATCGACTACTGCATATTATCTGCCATTGTATATTGGCCTGAACTGTATTCAAGTGGGAGCTGCGTCACAGTCTTAATAAAAATGTATACCATCCACTTCGTCCATTGTGGCTCAAATAAATGTGTTTGATGTTGGCTTGATTCGGTGTCTGATACGTCTACTACCCTAGAGGTGATCTTGGCCACATGAACCATCCTGTCACTACAAAATCAACATTAATAATATAAAAGATACGTAACTCGTATATATATATATATCTAAATATATATATATCTATATATATATATATATATATATATATATATATATATATATATATATATATATAAATATATATATATATATATATATATATATATATATATAGTGATAAATTTAACCGTGATACAACGTTAAAATATCTCCAAAGATAAAATGTAGGGATAAAAATAATGCGTAAGCTACTAGAAGACATGATCGCCCATGCCGCGGTTCACTACCCGCCATGGAAACTAACTTGTTAGACGTGAAGACAAAACGTTTACCCTTGGAGACGGGAGGGAACGGAGATCAAAAAGAAAAATATGACTGAACACGTGCTTGAAGCTAGCAAGGCTAAAAAGACGCAATTGGTGGGGAAAGGAAAAAAATTCACGTCCACAAGTTGACACAATGTAAAGAAATGGACAAAAGGGACCTTAGCTATTATACGCAACAGTCATTTCTTGGACGCTTTTACGATACTTAGTCCTTTTATTTGAATTCAGCGGCAAACGCATTACAGAAGATGCTCGAACATATTTCAAAAAAAAACAACTAACCTTGAAAAAGTAACTTTTTCTTAATAATAATGTTAGGAATATAAAACCTAGTTAGTCTGATAGCCCATCTTGAGCAGAGAAATAATATGCTTTCATTTATACAGACGGATAGATAATAATGAAGATATTGACAAAAGACTGTGTTGTTCATAACAGACGAGCGACTGCACTGTTAAAAAAATGTCACTAATTTTCAAAAATTGCGGCCTTGAGACTCAAGTGCTAAAATCTAGTTGGAATGAAAGAGAGGGGGAAATAGTGGAAAATTGTGGCTAAAAATAACTCTAGAGACCGATTCGTGTAGAAAGGCATGTAGAACCAAGCGTGTTTTTTATGAAAAAGCAAGTAGAGACAGACGGACCAACAGACATTAATACATACTTGGCTGAGGTATGACTGAATTGACTTTTGGTTGGAGGTTTGAAATTTGAAAGGGGGGAAGTCGGTGATTGGCCACCGATAATCATATTATCGGCGCACAGACGCGCATTTTTGCCATTCAACATAAATTGTCCAGTAGTAGACACAGTAATTCTTCAGTGGTGTAGTTCCCAGAAGCTAATTGCAATATTTAGAGGGACGCCATACTAGAGCCAGCAGCTCAGCTGAGTTTTGCTAGAATATAACTGTGTTCTCTATTCATAATTCTGGTAAGACTGAAAGCATTTCTTTGTATATTTTAATATTGTTTAATGTTTCGTGTGATTTGATATTGCCATATCAAAATCTATCCCTTACAACAAGTAAGGATTCGCTCTAGATCCCCAGCCCAAGTTCAGGGTCTAGAGACAAACAAAATACATAAACGCCAGCAAGGATTATGAAGGGCGGATCAAGTGTTGAGATCAGTGGAACATATCACCTATCTTATTCAATAGCAGGAAGCTAATGAACATATTTCAGAATATGTAGTCTTGGGGAACTAGTTCTATGTGAAACCAACTTGGTAAGATGTGCTGTATGGTCAGAGAGATCTGACCCCGTCTATGTGGTGTTGTTGTGTAGTGTTGTGTGCAGAAGTGGCTCAGGAGGTAGAGTTCTGACACATGACCCAATACTTTTGTTGCAGAAGTGTGAGTTTCTGTTTGGCACCAAAGTGGTGTCAAATGCTGTGTTGATATATACAAGTGTGGACCAGTGCAGTCTAGTATTTTGTCAGAGCAGCCTTATATTGCCCCCAAGCACGGAGAGGTGGGGCCACCAGATTCCAGCACCAGAACTACTCAGTCAAGATACGTGAGCGTCTGCCTGCTGGACCTTCACCAACTTATTTACTAACTAACACACCAACTATATTACCATCACTAGAACCCACCAATTTTTTGGGAAATAAAACTTGTATTACTCCCATCAGTGAATGGACAATGTTTGGTAGTCATAGACAGGGAGTGATGATATCACCCCAACAGCATATCTATAAATAAGTTCTCCTGGGACTATCTTAATATAATTACTATTAACCAGTCATTTGAAATACATATGTACACATTTTCTATTTTATTATGACATATATTCATGCATTTCATTCATAATTTCAAAATTTTTCATATGTTCTGACCAAAATAAAACCTTGGTTCAGAACAAATAAACTTAAAGAAAATTTAATATCAAAAATTTAAACAGCTTGAGATAGTTCAGTATATTATACATTTTATTAATATTATTAGACTTATTAAATATCTGTGTGTGTGTGTGTGTATGTAATCTACCACAACACATTACATATCAGTACCCTAGATTTTAACGTAGCCACATTCATTAGTAAAACAGATATGTGTGAGGTCGTAAGTGGTAGCAAGAAGGGCCTTCTGTAAATTCACAGCTACATTTATCTCAGGAGCCTTCACAGCTGACCTCATACATCACACTAGGTAACATCAACCACACAATACCATCAAATCCACTACATATATTGGGGGCTCGTCCGGGATAATTAGCTTATCAGTAATATTAGGATCTCCTGGTGGGAGAATTAAATTAGGGGGGCAAATTGTAAAAATTAAAAGTGTCCCTTAAAATAAAAGTTGGTGAATCTTCACAGCCAGTGGCAGTTAATTGATTAATTAATTAATTAGAATTACTTTAGTTATTAATTGGTTAGAGATGTATCGTGCTCATTGCTAAATTGTCTAAAAAGTATGGCGGAGCTGGCAAAGTTCAGATCAGCTGCTGTGCTAACGGCGAAGGATATGGGAATAGATGGTCAGGGTTTAATACAATACGTAACTGCAGAATGTGACAAGTATATTCAAAGGGAAGATAGGAGGATAGTTGAAGAGAAGAGGTTACAAATTGAGGCTGATAAAGAACTTAAGAGGCTGCAGATTGAGGCTGACAAAGAGGCTAAAGCATTAGAGGCAGAAGAAAAACGACAGCAAAGGGAAGCAGAAGATAAAAGGCCGAAAGGGAAGCAGAAGATAAAAAGGCCGAAAGGGAGGCAGAAGATAGAAGGTTGCAAAGGGAGCACGAATTACGACTAAGGGAGCTGGAATTACAAGGCCATGCTCCTGAAAATGGTGCCAGCCCTTTTGTCTCAGATGCTACGCCTAGTCAGGGAGCCTCAACATCAGCTATGGGGTTTCATTTAGAACATTTTGTTGAGAAAGACGATGACATAGAGGGGTACCTCAGTCGTTTTGAATTATTAGCTACTACATATGGGTTAGAGAGAGAGAGAGGTGGAGTTTAAAGTTATCACAGGGACTGAGAGGTACTTCTTATGAAGTCTTCGCAAAAATGAACAGAGAAGACCAAGACAATTATGACATGTTAAAGCAGGCTTTGTTATTAAGGTACGAGAAGAATGGTGAATTTTATCGTAAGAAAGTTAGAAATGCCAAACTGTTGTCTGGGGAGACATACCACCAATTCTCTGCCAGACTGGAAACCTATTTGGAGAAATGGACTGCTCTGGAGAAGACCCAAGATCTTAAAGAGATGATCATGATAGATCAATTGAGAGAGTCCATGGCTCCAGACTTGAGAAAATTTCTCATGGAACAAGGTGCAGAGAGGTTGGGGATGTTTTAAATGTCGCTGAGAGGTATCAGGCAGCCCAGGCAGAGGTAAGTGGTGCTAAAAAGAAGCACATAGACAATTTTAAAGCTCCACAGCAATTTAATAAATTTGATAATAGAGAACAGGGTAATAAAGGTAGGACAAACCTTGAACGGCCAAGAAATGACTATCGAGACAGAAACTCACAGTTCAATGACCAAAAATACAATGAAAGAAAACCGTTTAACCAAGGAAAAAGATGGTGCAAATGGTGCAAGAAAGATAACCATAACACCGAATTTTGTAGAAGGAAACCTTCAAACATTGCTGCAATGAAGTCGGGGACTCAAAGATTAAAGGTTAATCCTAATGGACAGCAGGAACCTTATCACCCCCCAGTTTGTGAGGATGTTATTTGTAATGGGGTCACCTTAAGGTGCCTTTATGATACAGGTTTGGATTATGATTCAGTTGTGAAGTCTAGCCTAGTGGACCCAAGTCAGTATACCACAGAAACAGTGGAAATACAAGGGGCGACTAAGGACACTTCCCATCGCAAGGATAACGGTGAAAACTCGCTATGTGGAAGGAGAAATCAGAGCAGCAGTGATAGATGAACCAATCTACCCTCTGATATTGGGGTGTAGATACGTCTTCTTTGGGAATCCCGAGAGACCTGTGATCATGGCGACAGTGCAGACCAGGTCACAGAAAAAGGAGGAAGAAGGTGAACCTATTAATGCTCATCCAGAGGAGATGAGGAAGGCGCAGGCTGAGGATAAGACCCTTAAGCCATGTTTCAAAAAAATTGCCCAAATGCCACACACCTCCAAGCAAGGGAGAATACTTTATGAAGAACAAACTATTATATAGGAAGGCCGGAACTGGAACAAATGGTCACAACCAGCTGGTTCTTCCCACTTCATATAGGGATAAAGTGATGGAACTCGGGCATGCGATTCCCTTCAGTGGTCACATGGGGATCAGCGCCACAGGACTGCGTATAGCTTGTCATTACTTCTGGCCAGGGATAACGGAGGATATAAAAAGATATGTCAAATCCTGCCCAGAATGTCAACGGGTAGCTCCAAAGCATTGGACTGCTCCTGCAACTCTAGGGGAAATGCCCATAGTGGGAACACCTTTTGAGAGGGTTGCAGTGGATATTGTGGGACCTCTCACTCGGACCAAGAGGAGGAACAGTTACATCCTTACTTTAGTGGACACTTGTTCTATGTGAGGAGAGGCGGTAGCCCTACCATAAATTGATTCAAAACATGTAGCAGAGGCACTACTTACAATATTCACCCGATTAGGATTCCCGCATCAAATCTTGACTGATAATGGCTCACAGTTCAAGGGGAAACTAACGGAAGAAGTTTTAAAGCTATTTCAAGCCAGACATTTTCATTGTAGTCCGTACCATCCTCAAGGGAACGGCCAGGTAGAGAGGTTCAATGGGACTCTCATTTCTATCCTGAGGAAGCTGGCACACTAAAAACCGGATCTATGGGATCAATTCCTGCCCGCCGCGTTGTTTGCGTATCGGGAGGTACCACATAGTTCAACCGGGATGGCTCCCGCAACTTTGCTATTTGGGAGACCCATAAAAGGTCCATTAGAAGCATTATTAAGGGCCTGGACAGATGAGAAGGCAGAGGAGACTGTTACCTCATCTTATCAATACGTGAACGAACTGACCACTCGTTTGAAAGCTGGATGGAAACTGGCAAATGATAATTTGAAACAAGCCAGGAAGAAACATGCAGCATATTTTAATAGGAAGGCAAAGGACAGAGAACTAGCTGTGGGAGAGAAGGTGCTGCTTCTACTACCCGGTAGCCAGAATAAATTACAAATTGGATGGCAAGGTCCATATACGGTTCTAGAGAAGGTGTCTAGAACAAACTATAAAATTGACAAAAAGGGGAAGGAGAAAGTTTATCATGTAAACCTTTTAAAGAAGTATCTGGACAGACCACTCCACGAAAGCACCCCCTTACTGACCTTGGCTATCGCAACTCAAATGCAAAAGGAACCACTCACCTCACATGAATACCCATTACATCCTTGTGAAACAGCAGCACAGGTAAAAGTCAGTAAGCACCTGACTAAAAACCAGAGGGAGAGAGTTCAACAGGTTCTGGAGGAACATACAGATGTATTAACAGATAAACCAGGACATACAAATTTGCTACAGTATGACATGAAACTGGTAGACTCAAACCCAATCTGTATGAGAGCCTATTCTATTCCGTTCGCGAAGGAGAAGGCATTGAAAGAAGAAATAGATTATTTGTTGAAGGAGGGGATTATTTCACACAGTGAATCATCTTTTAGCTCCAATGTAGTTTTGTTGAGAAAACCGTCTGGGGAACACAGACTGTGCATAGATTACAGGAAACTGAATGCTGTCACAGAAGGACAAGTGGATCCATTACCAGACACAAAACAGTTATTTGCCAGATTAAACAAGGCAAAATACTTTTCAAAGGTGGATCTTAGTAAAGGATATTTCCAGATTCCAGTGAAGCCTGAAGTGAGGCCTTATTTGGCTTTTAGCACTTCGGATGGACATTATGAATTCAACATGCTACCATTCGGACTGAAAAATGCTCCGAGTGTATTTTCAAGGATGATGCGCAAATTGTTGGATCCCCTGAATAACCCATGTATCACGAATTTCATGGATGATATTCTCGTCGCCACAGAGACATTTGAAGAACACATTGACTCCCTAAAAATGTTATTTGATTGGCTTAGGGAGGCGAACTTAACTGCTAGGCTAACAAAATGTTGTATTGGATGCAAAGAGTTGGAATTCTTGGGACACACTGTATATCAGGGCAGCATGACCCCTGACCCCAAGAACTTGGAAAAACTGCAGAGAGCACCTAGACCACAAACAAAAAAGGACTTGCGATCACTCGTGTCGTTATGTGGTTTTTACCAAAAATATATCAAAAATTTTAACTCAATATGTGCTCCTCTGACTGATTTGACTCGCAAGGGACATCCAGATAAAATAGTTTGGACTGCGCAATGTGAATTAGCGTTCCAAGAGTTAAAGGAAAAACTCACTAGCAAGCCTATTCTCAAACTGCCTGATTTGACACAGGACTTTGTCGTAAGAACATATGCAAGTAATGTAGGACTCGGGGCGGCTTTGTTGCAAAGATATCTTCACCTGATGGGGAACTGAACCCAGTCGCTTATGCAAGCCGCAAATTGAATAAGGCGGAACAAGGATATTCCACAAGCGAAAAAGAATGTTTAGCGTTAATCTGGGCAATAAAGAAGTTTCAAATCTATCTGTATTGTAGGACTTTTGTGGTCCAGACGGATCATCAGCCCCTAGTATTCTTATCTCAGGCTAAGCATGAAAACGCAAGATTGTTGAGGTGGTCTTTATTACTGCAACCTTATCAGTTTAGTATTGAGTACATCCCAGGGTCATTGAATGTCGGCGCAGATTTCCTCAGTCGGCACCCCTGTGATCAAAATTAGAGTAGTGGTAGGCGTGAGGAGTAATTTTATCTATGTGTATCACTGGTTTTTGAACTTGCCGTAGGCATGTTTTCAAGTGGGGAGATGTGTGATAAATTTAACCGTGATACAACGTTAAAATATCTCCAAAGATAAAATGTAGGGATAAAAATAATGCGTAAGCTACTAGAAGACATGATCGCCCATGCCGCGGTTCACTACCCGCCATGGAAACTAACTTGTTAGACGTGAAGACAAAACGTTTACCCTTGGAGACGGGAGGGAACGGAGATCAAAAAGAAAAATATGACTGAACACGTGCTTGAAACTAGCAAGGCTAAAAAGACGCAATTGGTGGGGAAAGGAAAAAAATTCACGTCCACAAGTTGACACAATGTAAAGAAATGGACAAAAGGGACCTTAGCTATTATACGCAACAGTCATTTCTTGGACGCTTTTACGATACTTAGTCCTTTTATTTGAATTCAGCGGCACACGCATTACAGAAGATGCTCGAACATATTTAAAAAAAAAACAACTAACCTTGAAAAAGTAACTTTTTCTTAATAATAATGTTAGGAATATAAAACCTAGCTAGTCTGATAGCCCATCTTGAGCAGAGAAATAATATGCTTTCATTTATACAGACGGATAGATAATAATGAAGATATTGACAAAAGACTGTGTTGTTCATAACAGACGAGCGACTGCACTGTTAAAAAAATGTCACTAATTTTCAAAAATTGCGGCCTTGAGACTCAAGTGCTAAAACTAGTTGGAATGAAAGAGAGGGGGAAATAGTGGAAAATTGTGGCTAAAAATAACTCTAGAGACCGATTCGTGTAGAAAAGCATGTAGAACCAAGCGGGTTTTTTTATGAAAAAGCAAGTAGAGACAGACGGACCAACAGACAATAATACATACTTGACTGAGGTATGACTGAATTGACTTTTGGTTGGAGGTTTGAAATTTGAAAGGGGGGAAGTCGGTGATTGGCCACCGATAATCATATTATCGGCGCACAGACGCGCATTTTTGCCATTCAACATAAATTGTCCAGTAGTAGACACAGTAATTCTTCAGTGGGTGTAGTTCCCAGAAGCTAATTGCAATATTTAGAGGGACGCCATACTAGAGCCAGCAGCTCAGCTGAGTTTTGCTAGAATATAACTGTGTTCTCTATTCATAATTCTGGTAAGACTGAAAGCATTTCTTTGTATATTTTAATATTGTTTAATGTTTCGTGTGATTTGATACTGCCATATCAAAATCTATCCCTTACAACAAGTAAGGATTCGCTCTAGATCCCCAGCCCAAGTTCAGGGTCTAGAGACAAACAAAATACATAAACGCCAGCAAGGATTATGAAGGGCGGATCAAGTGTTGAGATCAGTGGAACATATCACCTATCTTATTCAATAGCAGGAAGCTAATGAACATATTTCAGAATATGTAGTCTTGGGGAACTAGTTCTATGTGAAACCAACTTGGTAAGATGTGCTGTATGGTCAGAGAGATCTGACCCCGTCTATGTGGTGTTGTTGTGTAGTGTTGTGTGCAGAAGTGGCTCAGGAGGTAGAGTTCTGACACATGACCCAATACTTTTGTTGCAGAAGTGTGAGTTTCTGTTTGGCACCAAAGTGGTGTCAAATGCTGTGTTGATATATACAAGTGTGGACCAATGCAGTCTAGTATTTTATCAGAGCAGCCTTATATTGCCCCCAAGCACGGAGAGGTGGGGCCACCAGATTCCAGCACCAGAACTACTCAGTCAAGATACGTGAGCGTCTGGCCTGCTGGACCTTCATCAACTTATTTACTAACTGTCACGAGTTGGATTTAAGTTAGAGTTATGCCCAAGTGTAGGACAAAACCCTAGTGTGAGAAAAGACTAAGATAATAGATTTATTATGAGAAATGACA
The DNA here is from genome assembly GCA_024509875.1 of Oreohelix idahoensis. Lineage (NCBI taxonomy): Eukaryota > Metazoa > Mollusca > Gastropoda > Stylommatophora > Oreohelicidae > Oreohelix > Oreohelix idahoensis. The sequence continues at coordinate 228,235 of JAMPIV010022027.1, forward strand.
GTGAATGTAGTAAGGTGAGTCTATTGGCCCGAGGAGGATATCCGAAATTAAATCTTCCTCGCCAAATCGTGAAGTCAAGAAATGCTATAAACTCACCACCTCTGGCTACCTTTAACAGACTAAAGGAGATAAGGTTAAACTAATACTACAGACACCACTGTACAGACAACAGTTAAGGACTATACAGTGAAGAAGCTGATCCAGTGAACATTAAATAAGTTTATTATACAAGTCAACAGAATTTTCATAACATAGTAACAAACAAAGAAAATCATATATCGTGCAAGGTTGCACCGACCTGGAAAACGAAGAAAATCAATTTGATTATAAGCACACCAAATTAAAACTCCAACCACTTTCACTCCTTCATACACCCTGCTGGGGACAAAATTTAAAAAAATGATAAGTGATCTTAACTACAGTCTAATTTGGTGGAGCGTCAACTATAGCCACGCTCTATAATTTTCTATTTCTAATGTCAAGGTTCTGCTGGTACTGCCGAAGACTATCTGCACAGTAGCTAACTCTGTCAGCGATATCCGCCACTAAGTCACACTCTGCACTGCTAATTAATAGACTTTTTCTAACTCTAAGGCTCAGAGGCTACCCTCTAAGAATAATATGAGACTCTGCAGGTCCCTGATCTATTTTTCACCATCTCTCTCTCCCCTTCTCCTGCCTTGCTGCTCTCGTTTCATTTCAGCAACCGGGAAATGATATCCCTTTCTTCTTGGTTCTGACTCGTACTTCTGATGACTAGGCACTTGCCGTAGACTGTAGAGGCTTCTCTATTTGGCGAAAAGAAAGCTGATTCTCCCTTGCTATGTTACCCCTCATTTGGGTTTAGGCCCTTCGGTATTGTGACCGAGGCTTAAAAAAAAGACACACCAACCCGCTTGCTTGGGTTCGATGGGTGTGTATGAGCTTAGAGCTCCGGGTCTTAAGAAAACCCTTTTCACTGAAGACTGCGTCGCTGTCTCGACCTGCTCTTCCTCGCTCCCTCTCTCTGGGGCCCACAATACTCAGAGCTGATACCCACCGCGGTACAAGCTCTTACGCCTCTGGCGCTTCCTCGATTTTTTCTCTCTTGAGAAGACTGGCTACCTTTGCCAGCTGTCAGGAACAAGATTTATTGACAACCCCCGCTCTTCGGGCCGTGACCACTGCTGTGGACACAAAAGAAATGCCACTCTGTACTACAATACTAAAATACTCTCATAAAATAACTTATCTATTAAAACATATACAGTTGCTGCTTCAGTCACGCTCACATCTTAGCACAAACATGTACACACCCGAAACGCAGACTGCTCCACCATTTCCCCTCTCCCCTTTCATCTTGTGCACGACGATACAGAAATATTTCCTGACCCTGGGTCAGCTATTCCCGACAACCCCCTGCTTGTCTAGTAAACCCGACTCACTGATCAACTGATTATACACAGCTTGCCTCAAGCCTTAAAACATTAAAAACAGGTAGGGAAACCTCCCGTACTTAGGCCTACTTTAACTCTGTAAGCGGTCTCATGACCTTATCGTTTCCCCAAACACAAATAGAATACATAACATTTAATGCACACCCGTGTTTAAAATTCCTCAGTACATTTATATATTACATCTCTATACACAGAAATATATCTATCTCTAAAGACTATATTTCCTAGAACTCATTAAATTCCATAATACAAAAATCAGATACTACTCTGCATAATATTTAATTACACAACCACTTAAGGCACCCTAAATTTCATTTCACCTCTACCCCACGTGGTTTCCCTGCAATTATATTTTAACTCTCCCGATAGAAAAATACTTAATTATCTATTCTATCCAGCCAGAATTCCAGTCCAAATAAATCCCGGTAAACCACGTGATAAATTTCCCGAAAAAATCCGTTCCCGTATTTTATTAGGAGACTTATCAGAATTAATCTCTCAATGAAATAAAATACACGCGCTTCGGAATATTCTGTAAATTAATATAAATCTAGGATGCGTGTATTTCTACAGACTTTCTATTAAATCTACGGAGCACACCTACGTAATATCTCTTTATCACTCATAGACACTGCTATCACTGTAGAAATAAATGATGGCGTTACAAGTTATAAAGTTCAAAAATAAATTAAATTAGAACGGACTAAGGCTCTATTTGAGAAACTAAATTTAATTACCACGCTACTTTAAATTACTGACATACCAATACTGCGTTCAGCGTTAGAAGCCGACAATATGCTTTGATACACGGCCCAGGATTTCTGCAGGAAGAGACCGCTAAATCGAAAAGCGCTACTTTATCTTAGATTTTCCCGCTCTGACCCCCGACCTACTTGAGGCAAGGCGTCTCACTACAACCAATAGAATTAAAGATACTCTAAAATTTTCCATGCGCTCATCTCTAAATTAAAAACCAGTGTATTCTTGCTTCCTTTAAATGCGCGCGTATTTCCGGCTGCGTAACGTTACCTAACGTCGTCCGCTAGCGTGAGCAGAACCGAATGTGATTCGCTCCAACTTACGTTGGACGTTACCTGGGTAGGGGTCATCTCCCCTTTCCCACGATAAAATGACCGCGATAAATTTAACAACGCAAAAAATGGAATTCCAAGATCGCGATTATTTAGAAACGGGAAGACTGGTGCCCTTCAATACTAACTTACATTAATCCCTATAGAAAAAAAACCCGCAATGACTTTACCTACAGAACAAATCTAAACACCCCTATTATTCAGAGAGAAAAAGAATACTTCCCAATCTTTAATAGAGGGAAGACAAAAAATTGCAAATTCAATAGTTACGAAGAGAAAACGAAATGGGGCCTATTGAAGACTAAATCACAGTAACTCCATCACATTACCCCACCCTTCGAGGTCGGAGCCTGCCGATCTAATTTACTGTGGTCTTGGTGTTCAGATTGGTCCCTATCTATGTCTCCCGAGCTTTCTGAAATCGCTGAAGTTTCAGAGTCACTACTGGGGTTTTCCCTGGCAGCCGCACTTCCAAGTTCTTTCTTCACCTTTCCTCTCCTGCGAGTTCTCCCACGTAATTTCCTAACGGTGTGCGGTAATGTATTACTGGTATCCGGCTGACTGACTGGGTCAGAAATCACCGTAACCGTGCGTAACTGTTCACCGTTGTCCAAAGACCCGTGCACAATTCTCTCTTTCTCTCCTTATCTACTCCCATGCTCCTGTTGAAGGGCTGTTCTCTTTCTAGACCTGTGCCGTCCCATGGTGGGTCTAAAACTTCCCTGGCTAGGTTTCTCAACAGACTGACCTGATCAGCCGACCTGACCGACTGGCTCTGTAGAGTCCTGGCGATGGCGACTATGGAGCTGCTCGCCAGCGGGGTTGTGACCGCTGGTACCTTGCAATGAACCTGAGAAATCTCGTGTACTTCTGACACCGGGTTTCCGTTCATTTTCTGGGTGTCTACTGAATCCTTACTGATCCCAGTAGCTTCTATCTTTGGAACAAGATAGGTAGTATCTGCCCCTGGCAGTGGTTCTGTGATCGCTCTTCCCCTACCAACATGAAGAGGGACAGAGCTCTCTAACATAGCCCCTTGCAAATTCGTAAGGCCGCTTTCCTCACTCTTTTCTGGCCTGAAAAGTTCGTGAGAGGTAACTGTAGACCACGGGAGTCCTCCGTCTAACACCCTGGTTCTACCCTCAACCTTGCCCTCCCCTGTGAGAGGTTCTTGTCAGTATGTCCCTCTCCTGAAGGAGCTAATACCATCGGGGGCCTAATTCCCGACAACAAAGAATGTATTTCCGAAATCAGAGGCGTCACCTCTGTTTGGCCATTAGGCTGAACAGGGCTGACAGGCGAATACGCCTCTGCAGTTAACATACCGCTGTCCTTAGAGGCTCCTAACCTCTCCTTAACAAGACAGGGCTGTTCGAGCTCGCTCGGGGCTCCGTGAATTAGGGGTTCTCCCTTTTCACTTATCTGGCCTGTAGTAGGCCCCCTTGCTTCGGCAAGGATCGGTGTACTTGGGGTTCCCAAAACTAAATGTGGGGCCCCTAGGATGAAGTCGTAAGCTGGCTGTGCCATTACAGCAGCTTTAATCGTGCCACGCACAAACTTGCACTTCACCTGAATATTGGCTACCGGAAAGCGCTGGGAGGTCCCTTTCCTTAAAATGCCACCAATATCAACTTTCTCCCCTGTCATTTGCCCGTGCTTCACCAGATGTCGGGCAACTATGCTGGGGTATGTAAGACCGCTGTCAAATAAACACACCGTCGCAGTCCCGTTCACTTCTGCTGGTCCGCTGTTGGAGAACAACTTCTCCGACTGAATGGGTTCCCAGGTGTTCCCTTTCGTCGCTCTCACAGGCCTTAAGCAAGCCGCATGATGCACGGGTGGTTTATTCATACACCTGGAGGTCCAATGGGAAGTGGTCCGACAGTTTCGACAGTATCTCTCATTATCTCCTCGGTTTCTGGCAGGGTCCTGAGAGTTTGGCCCCTGTGATCTGTTGTGAGGCTGGGGGCGCAGGTTATGACCGGAATGTGGCTCCTTGCGTGAAGGCCCCTGCTGCTGGTGAGCATGAGAAGACGACTGTGACGATGAAGCTCCTTTGTCCTGGACTGGCGGGTCTGGGTGTTTTCGTTTCTGGCCCAGTACTTCGGCCTGTGCCGTCTGGAACCTTTCAGCAAACAGAATGATCTGGTCCAGTTGCTGGGCGCCCTGCTCCGCCAGGTACCTCCTCAAATCAGGAGACATGTTTGCCTTGATTTGTTCCACCATTATTAATTCTTCTAATCCTTCAAAGGTTTTGGCCAGTCCCGACAACTCTCTCCAGCGAGTGAGGTAATTCCGCAGCCTTTCAGCAAACTGAGGAAAGCTTTCTCCCTTCTCCAGACGACTTTCCCTGAACATGGTTTGGCATTTACGGGGGGTCCACTGGAATCTTTGCAACAACGCGTTCCGTAGTGCCTCAAAGTTGTTCTGGTCGTCTATGAGCAACTTGTGGTAGACGTCATACGCATGACCTCTGAGGGACTGCGATAATTTTAGACACCAAAGACTTTCATCCAACCCGTATGCCTTTGCCATCCGTTCAAATTTTTCCAGGAATATGTCAATTTTCTCATTCCCGTTAGGGAAAGAGTCCATCGGAAAATTCATGGCTGCCATCCGGGGGCCTCCATTTCCTGAGGTGTCTATCGCCACTGCTCCGGGGGAATCTCCATTAGCCGAACTGCCCTCCGAAAACCTGAGCTGCAGTTCCAGAGAACGCATGGCAAGTTCGTGCTGTCTTTCTGCTGCCTTTTCCCTTTCCTCAACTTCTGCTGCCCTTTTTCTTTCCTCAACTTCTGCTGCCCTTTTTCTTTCCTCAACTTCTGCTGCCCTTTTTCTTTCCTCAACTTCTGCTGCCCTTTTTCTTTCCTCAACTTCTGCTGCCCTTTCCCTTTCCTCTTTCTGATTATGCCTATCATTTTCTCTGATCATGAAGGCCTTAGTTTCCTCCTTGTCCATTCCCATGTCCTGAGCAGCGTCTCGCCAGGCAGCTCGTAACTTGGCCATATCTGCCATCTTACCTGTAACTGCTGTAGCTTACCAAAGACAAGAAATGACAGAAAGAAAAAAAAAAGAAGGAATTACCTGTTACCTACTGAGGAATGTTATCTCTATAACCTCGGTCCCAAAACCCGAACTCAGACTAGCACCAGTCTGACTAATAACTACCTGAAAAATATTGTTATGCAGCTACTAAAAATTCTACCTTCCTGTTAAGAAAAAAAATCAGTTAGCCATCAATTACCTCTAAGTTCTATAATTAACCTATACCTACAATCCAACTGCCTGCAACCTGTGGAAAAACTTTCTGTGGAAAAACTTATAACTGGATCAGTTCTACTAGCTCAGTCTAGGGGATATTGAAAGAATCTATTCTCAGACTTTCCTATAGAAAACAATCTGACAATCTAGATAAGATCCCAGAATGATCCTACAAATCTGATCCCAAGGACGATCGCCACCCACTTTGTCACGAGTTAGATTTAAGTTAGAGTTATGCCCAAGTGTAGGACAAAACCCTAGTGTGAGAAAAGACTAAGATAATAGATTTATTATGAGAAATGACAGTGAATGTAGTAAGGTGAGTCTATTGGCCCGAGGAGGATAACCGAAATTAAATCTTCCTCGCCAAATCGTGACGTCAAGAAATGCTATAAACTCACCACCTCTGGCTACCTTTAACAGACTAAAGGAGATAAGGTTAAACTAACACTACAGACACCACTGTACAGACAACAGTTAAGGACTATACAGTGAAGAAGCTGATCCAGTGAACATTAAATAAGTTTATTATACAAGTCAACAGAATTTTCATAACATAGTAACAAACAAAGAAAATCATATATCGTGCAAGGTTGCACCGACCTGGAAAACAAAGAAAATCAATTTGATTATAAGCACACCAAATTAAAACTCCAACCACTTTCACTCCTTCATACACCCTGCTGGGGACAAAATTTAAAAAAATGATAAGTGATCTTAACTACAGTCTAATTTGGTGGAGCGTCAACTATAGCCACGCTCTATAATTTTCTATTTCTAATGTCAAGGTTCTGCTGGTACTGCCGAAGACTATCTGCACAGTAGCTAACTCTGTCAGCGATATCCGCCACTAAGTCACACTCTGCACTGCTAATTAATAGACTTTTTCTAACTCTAAGGCTCAGAGGCTACCCTCTAAGAATAATATGAGACTCTGCAGGTCCCTGATCTATTTTTCACCATCTCTCTCTCCCCTTCTCCTGCCTTGCTGCTCTCGTTTCATTTCAGCAACCGGGAAATGATATCCCTTTCTTCCTGGTTCTGACTCGTACTTCTGATGACTAGGCACTTGCCGTAGACTGTAGCGGCTTCTCTATTTGGCGAAAAGAAAGCTGATTCTCCCTTGCTATGTTACCCCTCATTTGGGTTTAGGCCCTTCGGTATTGTGACCGAGGCTTAAAAAAAGACACACCAACCCGCTTGCTTGGGTTCGATGGGTGTGTATGAGCTTAGAGCTCCGGGTCTTAAAAAAACCCTTTTCACTGAAGACTGTGTCACTGTCTCGACCTGCTCTTCCTCGCTCCCTCTCTCTGGGGCCCACAATACTCAGAGCTGATACCCACCGCGGTACAAGCTCTTACGCCTCTGGCGCTTCCTCGACTTTTTCTCTCTTGAGAAGACTGGCTACCTTTGCCAGCTGTCAGGAACAAGATTTATTGGCAACCCCCGCTCTTCGGGCCGTGACCACTGCTGTGGACACAAAAGAAATGCCACTCTGTACTACAATACTAAAATACTCTCATAAAATAACTTATCTATTAAAACATATACAGTTGCTGCTTCAGTCACGCTCACATCTTAGCACAAACATGTACACACCCGAAACGCAGACTGCTCCACCATTTCCCCTCTCTCCTTTCATCTTGTGCACGACGATACAGAAATATTTCCTGACCCTGGGTCAGCTATTCCCGACAACCCCCTGCTTGTCTAGTAAACCCGACTCACTGATCAACTGATTATACACAGCTTGCCTCAAGCCTTAAAACATTAAAAACAGGTAGGGAAACCTCCCGTACTTAGGCCTACTTTAACTCTGTAAGCGGTCTCATGACCTTATCGTTTCCCCAAACACAAATAGAATACATAACATTTAATGCACACCCGTGTTTAAAATTCCTCAGTACATTTATATATTACATCTCTATACACAGAAATATATCTATCTCTAAAGACTATATTTCCTAGAACTCATTAAATTCCATAATACAAAAAATCAGATACTACTCTGCATAATATTTAATTACACAACCACTTAAGGCACCCTAAATTTCATTTCACCTCTACCCCACGTGGTTTCCGTGCAATTATATTTTAACTCCCCCGATAGAAAAATACTTAATTATCTACTCTATCCAGCCAGAATTCCAGTCCAAATAAATCCCGGTAAACCACGTGATAAATTTCCCGAAAAAATCCGTTCCCGTATTTTATTAGGAGACTTATCAGAATTAATCTCTCAATGAAATAAAATACACGCGCTTCGGAATATTCTGTAAATTAATATAAATCTAGGATGCGTGTATTTCTACAGACTTTCTATTAAATCTACGGAGCACACCTACGTAATATCTCTTTATCACTCATAGACACTGCTATCACTGTAGAAATAAATGATGGCGTTACAAGTTATAAAGTTCAAAAATAAATTAAATTAGAACGGACTAAGGCTCTATTTGAGAAACTAAATTTAATTACCACGCTACCTTAAATTACTGACATACCAATACTGCGTTCAGCGTTAGAAGCCGACAATATGCTTGGATACACGGCCCAGGATTTCTGCAGGAAGAGACCGCTAAATCGAAAAGCGCTACTTTATCTTAGATTTTCCCGCTCTGACCCCCGACCTACTTGAGGCAAGGCGTCTCACTACAACCAATAGAATTAAAGATACTCTAAAATTTTCCATGCGCTCATCTCTAAATTTAAAACCAGTGTATTCTTGCTTCCTTTAAATGCGCGCGTATTTCCGGCTGCGTAACGTTACCTAACGTCGTCCGCTAGCGTGAGCAGAACCGAATGTGATTCGCTCCAACTTACGTTGGACGTTACCTGGGTAGGGGTCATCTCCCCTTTCCCACGATAAAATGACCGCGATAAATTTAACAACGCAAAAAATGGAATTCCAAGATCGCGATTATTTAGAAACGGGAAGACTGGTGCCCTTCAATACTAACTTACATTAATCCCTATAGAAAAAAACCCGCAATGACTTTACCTACAGAACAAATCTAAACACCCCTATTATTCAGAGAGAAAAAGAATACTTCCCAATCTTTAATAGAGGGAAGACAAAAAATGGCAAATTCAATAGTTACGAAGAGAAAACGAAATGGGGCCTATTGAAGACTAAATCACAGTAACTCCATCACACTAACTAACACACCAACTATATTACCATCACTAGAACCCACCAATTTTTTGGGAAATAAAACTTGTATTACTCCCATCAGTGAATGGACAATGTTTGGTAGTCATAGACAGGGAGTGATGATATCACCCCAACAGCATATCTATAAATAAGTTCTCCTGGGACTATCTTAATATAATTACTATTAACCAGTCATTTGAAATACATATGTACACATTTTCTATTTTATTATGACATATATTCATGCATTTCATTCATAATTTCAAAATTTTTCATATGTTCTGACCAAAATAAAACCTTGGTTCAGAACAAATAAACTTAAAGACAATTTAATATCAAAAATTTAAACAGCTTGAGTTAGTTCAGTGTATTATAAATTTTATTAATATTATTAGACTTATTAAATATCTGTGTGTGTGTGTTGTTGAAGGACTTTCGTGTGTGGTTACTGGTTGTGTTGCTTGAATTCTGATCGTGCTAATATTCGTACGCGAATGGGGTGAACCTCACCTTTGGGTTGTCGTAATGCCTGAACTTGGCATCAAGATGTAAACAACTGTTCATCTTATTAACTCAGCAACTTGATATAAAATACATAATTCAGAAGGTTGAATGGTGTAACGTGATTCAACGAATAATGCCTCCGGTTCGAGTCCTTCACAATTTAATATGGATTACACACATACATAAACAGTTCAATTCACACATGAGGTACATGCATCAATCAATCAATAGCGTAGACTGCTGCTTTACGTGTCAATGTCCGTTTAAGGATACAATGCAGTAATTATCGTCAGAACATCACAGCTATATGCACGCGCAGATAGAATGGCTACCTGCCGACAGTGAGACTGTGAGTCTAATTACTTCGTATAAAGTAGACGATTATCTTTCTCCTTCCAAGGATTTAGTTAATCACTAACCTCCATAAGTTTCCTCTCATGTAGAGTTCTAGGACTGACCCTGGTCCATCATAAATGCACATATAAATGGCTATATCATGCCATTGAATTGGAAGGTTAACAAAACGCAGCTATTCAGCTTGGCGGTCAAGTAACAAAGGGTAGCGTCTCCTAGTTACCGACTGTGTCCCAAACAACGCTAGACACGTCATAATCGATCGTGTATGGAGCGTTCAATAATTGAAACATCTATCGCAATATATTAAATGTCTTAACCTTTACATTTGCACGTCCGCTAACCTTTAGCAGACGGCGTTAATATCATATACCGTAACAATTCTCTGTACACCGGGGAAAAAAAAATCGATAGATTTTTTTCAAGATCTATCCGACTTAACAATTTTTCAAAAAAAATTTAATACAATCGTGACATATGGCCGACGATGTTCTGAGTAGAACCGTGTCGCGGTCAGGTCAACTAACTATTTGTCATAGTCATCTAACATTAATCACATTATATATCAATATTATACATATTATTATATCAACTAAATAAAATGTCCAATGTTAATAGTGAATGATAGAATTAAATTAAAGTAAGGTCTGTCGTATTAGTATGTCATATAGGAATTAATTTGACTAATTAAAATTAAATTAATTAATTAAACTAAGAGTTAAATTATTAAGATTCTAATGTAACGCGATGTTATGAGAGAAGAAAAGACAAAATAAGTGAGAAGAAATAGAAAGAAATTCGAATATAAGTTTTAACTTAATTGTGTGTGTTAAGTGTTAGTGAATAATAGCTATCTAATTTAACTAACTAAATAACGTATAGGTACATTAAAAAAAATATTAATCTAATACTTGTGTGAGATTTATTTTCTCTTTTCATAATTTCTTCTTTTTATATTTCGTTCTCTTTTTTTGTTCTTTCATTTCATTTTTTTTTTCTCACATTTCATTTTATTGATAATAATTCAATTAAGAAGTTAAGTTAACTAATTAATTAGTATAGGATATGATGATCCATCCGTAGTCTTGATCCTGATGAATTCTTTTAGGCAAAAATGTTCAAACGTTTACGTTGGAAAGAAATGTCATTTATCCTAGGATCCAAGAATTAAGTGCACATAGGAACATCAGTTCGGTTTGTCGTCAGATATTGTTCCATGATTGTTCAACGAATATTCATATATTGTGTATGGACGTTAGACGAAGTTTCAATGTCAATATGTATACCTTGATTGTCTTTAGTTCAATTCTGTGATGCATATAGTGTTTATAAATATTAAATTGAAGGCAAGGTTAGTTCCCTTATAGTTGATACTTCGTTATATCCAATGTAGTGATGATTGACGTGTTTTAGGGATGTCAATGTTGATCATTCGTCGTCAATAGGATTACGTGACAACGCATCCGCCACAATATTTTCAGTGCCAGGAATATGTTCAATGGAGAATTCAAATGGCTGTAGGATGATTGCATATCTGGCGAGTTTTTGGCTCTTGTGGTTAGATCGACGCAAAGATGCTACAGCACGTTGGTCAGTTTGGATGGTGAATGGAGCACCAAGCAAAAACTTTTCAAGTTTAGTTATTGCCCATATAACTGACAAAAGTTCCTTGTCCACTGTGGAATACTTTGTTTCTGCCGGCTTTAGCTTTCTTGAAATATATAAGGTAGGATGTAGAACGCCATCATGGTTCTGGAGCAGGCATGCACCAATGCCGTAGTTACTAGCATCTGTTCGTAAGAAAAATCTTTTGGAAGCATCGGGAAGTCTTAAAATTGGTTCATGCGAGAACAAATTTATAATTTTGTTGAAAGTTTCATTGCATATACCAGTCCATGTCACCTTCAGCGGCATGTCTTTTTTTTAACAATGAAGACAATACAGCCGTGATGGATGACAAGTTTGGTATGAATCTACTGTAATATTGAACAAGTCCTAACAAACTCCTGACCTGTTTCTTCGTCTGAGGAACTGCTATGTTTAGAATTTTGGAGACTGTACTAGGTAACGTTCGGATATATCCCGATCCAATGATATGTCCCAAAAAGGTTATCTCATTACACGCGATCTGCACCTTTGTAGGTTTAGAAGTTAGATGATAATTCCTTAGAGTGTCGAAAACATATCTAAGTCCCGAAACATGTTCCTCAAACGACGAACTAAACAAGCATATGTCGTCAATATATGTAATAACGTCTGGTCTACCTGATAAAATTTGTCGCATCAGGCGAATGAAGGTAGCTGGCGCATTAACAAGCCCAAAAGGCATCACATTCCACTGGTATAGACCTTGTGGAGTGGAAAATGCGGTGTAGTACTTAGCCTTTTCAGTCAGTGGTATCTGCCAATAACCTTTAGTTAAGTCTATCTTACTAAATATAGTTGCGTTGGATAGACGTGGCAGTAAGTCGTCGATAAGTGGATGTGGTTCGCTGTCAACTATAGTCTTAGCATTTAATTTTCTATAGTCAACACATAGTCTGATGTTATTGTCCTTCTTCCGGACAATCACTAATGGAGAAGAGAATGGCGAATTACTAGTCTCAATGATTCCCAGAGACAACATCTGTTCAAGTTCCTTAGTAGTTTTAGCAAGAAAATGTAAAGGAACAGAATAGGGATGTACACGAATAGGTGTATCATCATTGAGAGTAATGTCATGACTGATAGCCGATGTGCGACCCGGGACGTCGGTCAACACATCTGGATAAGATTGTAATAGATTAGCAATCTGTAGACGCTGTTGCGGTGTAACCGTTGAAGAGATGGTTACATCCCGCCAAGATTCAGTAGGTTGAACTACTGGTACCGGTAACGGTAACTGTACCTCAGGAAAAGAAGATTCTTCTTCCTGGATGACAGATAAGTTAGAATAATAACAAGTAGATACTGTGTTGTCATCTAGTTCATGAAAAATTGACTGTAAGTGTTCAGGACGTGTATGAAATTGCTTGAGCATGTTAATATGAAATATCTTTTTGTGTCCCTTGATATCTAAGACGTAATCAACGTCGGAAATTTTATCAATGACTTTGTAAGGACTAGTAAAGAAAAGAAATGATGAATGACTATTATGAGTCATCAATGATATGAGACAATTGTATTACCATAGCATGTTATCTGCGTGACGCAGCATTAGGTACTAATTGTAACCGTAGACAATGATGGTTAAAGTAAGCACCATTATCATGCTCGATGACCATTCGAGCATCTCTATTGTTACGAAATGTAACTATAGCTTCACAATACCTGTCATTGGTAGGTGACAACAACCGTACAAACATAACGTCTGCCGTGTCATTAAAGAAATTGCTAAGTGCTTGCCATCTGGTACCTTGTGGCAGATTGCGCACTAACACGGTGCGAGAATATGCACCCTTTCCAATGTAAGTGGGATCAGTGTCACTAACGTGATAAATAGTTCTTCTATTTAATCTTTTGGATATGGTAGTCTTATGAGATGATGTCTCATAATGATTGACATATTTATTTGTCCTAATTTTATTAGTTAAGTTCATAAGAACTTCACCATCATTACCTTTGTCTGGGATATTTTCTCTTTGCCCATTTTCAACCATTTCATTCAGATCACAGTTAATACGATCTTGTCGCCAACATTTATTTTCTGACTTGGCAGTATTCTCTTAAGAAAAGGTATATCTGCCTCGAAATGATTTTCTAATCTTCCTAGGATGGACTGGTAGCTTAGTATACTTTTTATCCTGTAGGAGAGTCTTATCCTTCTCCTTATCGATTTCCAGAATGGTACTGAGACTGAAATTGGAGAAAACTGTGCCACATGTATTTATTTTGTTGGCCCGTAATGTAGCTGTTGCAATGACAGCGTTAGCATTGCAATAAGATTGCACATTCTTTAATTCCCATTCATCAATTTCCTGTGGGGAACAATCCTTACTACCATGGATGCGTCCCAACATCAGATCTGCAATTGATTCTGAAGCATGCATACCTTAACTTGTCCTGAAAAGAAAGGTGTATTAACATGGACAAGAGCTGTGGGGTAAAACTCAATAGTTCCACCAAATGTCATGCAGCGTACATATTCTCCTGTCGCACAGCTAGGATGTACCAGCGACTGACGTATACCAATCGTTGTGGATCCTGAATCCCTCAGCACTGAGACGACGGATCCATTAACTAATCCCCTGTTAAAAATTAGTAAGCCTGTTCCATCGTTGACTGCAAGACCTACCTCTGGTGTAATATGTCCGCAGTTAAGCACTGTTTCTTTCGCCTTCTGAAAAATAAGATTGCATTGTTGGCAACTATTTGCCACATTATAATTAATAGCAAAACATGCAGCAGAAGACTGTGTTGTATTATTGTCAAGTGGGACCTGAGCTATGGGGGTAGTATTATTTGTAACTGCCGCCCCTGTATTATGGTTGTAATGAGATGATCCCCGAGAATGAGATCGATTCCGAGTATAATTGTTAGAATTATCTCGTCGTCCTCCCTTAGTAACTATTATCTCGATGTCTCGAGCCATGATTATTACCATTCCAGTTATTGTTATTATTGGGAGTATGTGATCGATTATAATTAGTGTTATGTTGACCATTGTGGTAGTTTGTTTGAGGTGAATAATTTCTATCTCGTGATCTACCTCTGTTGAACTCATTTTTATTGTTGAAATCATTATTATGTCCCTTCTGAAAGTTAACATTGTGATTTCTTTGGAACCTACTTCTGTCTACACTGTGATGTCTTTGTTTGTTATTATGATTGTAGGCCATGTTAGACGCCACAGGTAGAGGTTCTCTTAATGAGGAGTTAGAAATGGTTGCATTCGGATGTGCCGAACAGTAGTTTAAAGAAATTTTTTCTAACTCGTCGATAGTACCTGGTTTACGCTCCTGCAAATATGCAAAAAATGGTTGGCTAACCGAAGATAATACCTTATCCCGTAGTAGTAAATCAACTAATTTGTCGTACGATTTGTTGACTTCTGCCAGTTCAACCCATCTATTAAATGTATTGCGTATGTTCGCAATGAATCCTGCAAAATCTTTTGGAGATTCAGGTAAAATTCCCTTAAATTTCAACCTACAGTGTTCCTCGTCCAGGTGAAACCTTCGTAAAAGCAAGGACTTAATAGCACCGTAGTTATTTGCTATTGATGGGTCAGCATTTTGAGAAGCCGTCAATGGTTCTCCAACCAAGAATTCATTTAACTTGAGTACCCATGACTCTTCGGGCAAATGATTTGTTTTGCAAGTCTGTTCAAAACGTGACAGGAACGATGAAAGGTCGTCCACGTTTAAGTTGAGAGTGGGTAATTTAAAGTTGTAGAAATGTTTAGTTTGGCTGGATGACGATCCATTTTGTGCGTTATTATTCTGGTTTGCATCAGCACTTTGTGCTTGTAATCTTGCTGTCTCCAATTTAATACGCGCCAATTCCATTTCTTGTTGTAAAATAATTTCCTCTCGTTTCAATTTATTCTCTTCTTCCTGTTGAGCAATTTCTCTTAATCTATTTTCCTTGGCAATTTGCTTCATCTCACGTTCCTCCTCCTCTTTCTTTAATGCAACCTTTTGTTCCTCTATTTCTGCTTTATGTTTTTCCAGTTCTGCCTCAGCAAACTGACGAAGTTCTTGAGATTTATAACCATATTCTTTACCAATTTTAACGAAATGGTCTATAGTAAGCATTTTGACTTTTATATGGTAAGTAATTATTGATAATTACTAATTAAAATAGTCAATAGTAGCTTCAGAGTAATTATTATACTTACTCAACTTAGGAATATTCAATATAAATAATCACAATAGTACTGAACTCGTATGTCTAAGTTCAACTAATAGACAATATTTTGTAACAATATTGTATATAAGTACTAACTATATCATAAATAGTTATGATATCTGTTAACTATAATGTAATTACATCACACAATTAATCTCAATATCCAATAATGTTGGGTATGATTCCTAGTAATTATATTGTTCAATGTACTAAGTCACTCTCTTAGTACTAGAAAAGTATATTAAATAATATACAATGGGTCTATTACCTCAAAGATAGACTATAAGATTATTTTATTTGGTCAATATATATATTATATTATTATGCCCTAGGCATCTCTTATAAATTGCAGTGCTAATTTCTTGGACTATCACTGCATAATTATGCAATGTCCCATATTAACCTTAAATGTCAGAAAAAATTAATTAAATTAAATTACAAGTGTATTATTGAATATAATGTTATAGTATTAATGTAGCATTTAATATATCTCATGAGGACAAACAAAACAATGATGCAACTAAAGGGTACAAACAATGTCAAGACGCAAACAAGACATTTTCACAATTAAAAATGAATTTATGAACTAAATAAAACAAGCGGAAGTGTCACACGGAAAACGAAGGGTCAAAGATTGACCCGAGGTCAACTTAATATGCAAAGTACACACAAAAAAATGACTGCAAAAAATGATGACATCACAGGACTCATAACGGACGAATCATTTAACAATCATAAAATAAATTGATAGTAAGAGTAGACTGGACGAAATAGTTAACGAACATGATACAAAACTGAATAAAATTGTGAACTGAGTACGAATAAAATACACCAGTTATCTACGGAACGGTACAGCTAACACAAATCGTCAAACGACAGCAGATTTGGACAGACAGTCCAATGGCAAACCTCAATGGGGCTTCCAAAAGTGCAATCGTTTAACTGCCCTAAGACCGACTGAAATCTAGGTGGTCAGCTGTTCGCGACATTCCCCAGAGATTTCAGTTCCCTCCAACCGGCCCGCTAGTTAACAACACATTAAAACAACCCAAAAAATACATGAAACACATTCAGAAAAGACATGCCTATGCAGGCAAAAGGCATGGACTCAGTATTACTGTTTGCAATGACGACAGTATTAAAACAACTAGACTTATCTTTTCCGTTGCTTAGATCAGTGCTAGAGGTCGTCAACAGCTAGGCTAATGCCCCTGACTGTCTGCTCCTGTAGTCCATATCGTGTGTTTGCTTCAATGGCTCATGTTTCCCCTGGTTAGACTTAGAAACGGCTTTGGTTTTCTCCGTCAGTTCACCTACACGACTTTCGGTGACGTCACGTTGTTAGGCATTATAATGAGTACTGCGTCATCTTCGACTGGATCATGTGATCGAAAATTGATCGTAAATATTTGTGGTTAACATGTGCGTAAGGAACAGAAGTTTGTTTCTTTTTTCTGTCGTTCCCCGCATTCGGCCGCCACTTTTGTTGAAGGACTTTCGTGTGTGGTTACTGGTTGTGTTGCTTGAATTCTGATCGTGCTAATATTCGTACGCGAATGGGGTGAACCTCACCTTTGGGTTGTCGTAATGCCTGAACTTGGCATCAAGATGTAAACAACTGTTCATCTTATTAACTCAGCAACTTGATATAAAATACATAATTCAGAAGGTTGAATGGTGTAACGTGATTCAACGAATAATGCCTCCGGTTCGAGTCCTTCACAATTTAATATGGATTACACACATACATAAACAGTTCAATTCACACATGAGGTACATGCATCAATCAATCAATAGCGTAGACTGCTGCTTTACGTGTCAATGTCCGTTTAAGGATACAATGCAGTAATTATCGTCAGAACATCACAGCTATATGCACGCGCAGATAGAATGGCTACCTGCCGACAGTGAGACTGTGAGTCTAATTACTTCGTATAAAGTAGACGATTATCTTTCTCCTTCCAAGGATTTAGTTAATCACTAACCTCCATAAGTTTCCTCTCATGTAGAGTTCTAGGACTGACCCTGGTCCAAAAAAACGCAGCTATTGTGCTTGGCGGTCAAGTAACAAAGGGTAGCGTCTCCTAGTTACCGACTGTGCAAGATGGGCCTTCTGTAAATTCACATCTACATTTATCTCAGGAGCCTTCACAGCTGACCTCATACATCACACTAGGTAACATCAACCATACAATACCATCAAATCCACTACACTATATACATATATATATATATATATATATATATACATATATATATACATACATATATATATATATATATATATATATATATATATATATATATATATATATATATATATATATATAGCGAGAGAGAGAGAGAGAGATGTATGTATATGTATAGAGGTATCAGTTACTAATAGTTATCTTGGTATGCCATGTAACTAACTAACGAGATACTTACTGAAGGGTGCAATCTTTGAAAAATCCAAAAGATCAGTCGGGGGAATACAGTAAGGTACCCTGATCAAAGTGAGTGCAAGTAATTACGTACAAATATAATCCTGTGTGTAAATATTCTCCTTTTTCTTCCAACACGTTCAGACGTCAACTTGCATGTGCTTGAAGGAAGCAGTGATTTTTTTTAAACAAATATTTAGCTTACCACTCACTATACACGACTTCCTTCAATGATCTCTTAAAATCTCTTTCACTACCTTCACACCATTCACCTTATTTTATTGAATCGTATTCGTCTCAATTCATGTTGCTCACATCAATTAGGAATTGTGTATTAATAAACATAGTTAAGATTTTAAAAAGCTACAAAAAAAAACTAATTTTGTATCGGTTACATGTTTGTTTGGTGATGGTAGACTATAACATAATACAACAATGAAGTTATACACTCTATAAGTGATAATCTCATTTGCCGTATGCCTGGTGTTCCTTTAGATGTTTTCTGTCCTCTTCTGCTTGTTGTGGGAGCCTCTCTTCCCGCAAACTGAGGTATAACCATTGGAAACATCTCCACTTGGTGCGATCAACACCTTCGTCCTCCAAGGATGTTGAAGTTATTTCCAGCGCCTTCATTACTCTTGCAAATTTCTTTGAACCTCAGATGTGGTCGCCTGGCTTCTTCTTTTTTTTTTTTTTTTTTTTTTTGCCATCTGCACCTTGTCCGCAGAAAATAATTTTGGGGGTGCGACTATCATAAATGGACGAGCATGACCAAGCTAATGTAATATATTGTCTTTATGCCAGGTGTGCATGCTTTGAAGGCCAGCGCGTGAGAGCACGTTGAGTTTATCACTCTGTCTTTTCGTGAAATACCAAGGAAGTATAAATGAAGGCACACTTGCACTACACTTGTTACGTTTTACTTGATATAACCTAGTTCTTAAATACTTCTTCTTCTTCTTCTTCTTGCGATCGCATCTTTGATGTTTACACCGTCAGACGAGTTCTCATGATGAATTCGACCGTTGTCTGAAGTTTCTTTTTAGCTCCATACAGCTTTTAGTTTAGGGTTGAGTCATTGGGTCAGTTTATTTTTCTTAAGGGGAGGTGTAACCCCCAAAAATGAAGAATTTCATTGAAAATATCAAATTTTAGATACATATTGCACTGGAAAGTACATTCATTTGCCCACATTTCTGTATGTTTATTTTCACTAAAACCTTTATGGATGATTTTATATAAATTTTAAAAGTATGTGAGGTAAGTGTATTTTTACCTAATTCATCATGTGACGTATTCTTTCCAGAACGTTGTCTCCATTACAGCTGCTCTGAACACATCACGATTCTGGGCAAGTCGACCTGCATCAGCCAAAGACAAGTTCAGACTCTCTGTGATGTCCTGGGTCCACCGTCGTCTAGGTCGACCCCTTCCCCTTTTTCCAGGGACCATGCCTTCCATCACTGTTTTTTCCAGACTATTATGTCTTTTTATATGACCGAAAAATTTCAGCTTCCTTATTGCGATGGTATTTAGGAGCCAATGTTCCTGTACATTTAGTGAGTGCAGTACTTCTCTGTTGGTCTTTTTTTCTGTCCAGGGTATTCTCAACATCCTTCTGTAGCATTTCATTTCGAATGATGTAATCTTTTTTGCAACTGTTTTATTGAGTGTCCAAGTCTCGCAGCCGTATGTTGCTACTGGGAATATACATGCTTTGATCAGTTGTAACTTTGTTTCTTTGCTTGTGCCTTGCCATAGGTTTTTCATCTGTATTAGCTTATGTGAAGCAATTGCAAGTCTTCTTTTCATTTCTACTGCACAGTCGCCAGAGCTGTTAATGATTGATCCTAAGTATTCGAATTCATTGACACTTTCCAGTTCTTCGTTATCAATTTCAATTTCTGGTTTGGTCTTTACTTTGTCTGTTGTCAATACTTTGGTCTTCTTGGTGTTTAGTTATACATTCTGGGCCTCGCTGTGTTTTTTGGTGGACAGAAGTAATTGTTCAAGTCCTTCTGGGTTGGTCGATAGGAGGACTGTGTCGTCAGCATATCTGATTTCCGGGATCTGGTACCCGCCGATGTTAAATGAGTCAAACTCTACCTAATTATATATGTAAAATATACAAATTGGTATATTTGTGATGCTATATTGCTTCTAATGCATGGATTTTAATTTTCAGTACCATATTCATTTCCCTGAAGCAAACAGAATTCAAGTTTTTCAAACATAGTTTCATGTGTAAAAATAATTTTGACTGGCTAATTTTTATGGGGTCCTTTGATGGGTCATCGAAATAATAACGTGGCTGGAGGTATTCCAGTAGAGTGGTAGGGTACCTCCTTATACGCAAATAAAGCTGCAGGTAAGAACGAATCATAGGATTCTGGTTTCTCCTGTGCGAGCTTAAATAAATTTGTAAGTAGAGTCCCGTTATATCTTTCCACTTGTCCAATCGATTGTAGATGATAAAATGTGCTTACGACAATATTTGAAAAATCCTAAAAACTTCCTCCATCAGTTTCCCTCTGAACTGTGAACCATTGTCAGTTAATATCTAATAAGGGTATCCTAATCTTGTGAATATTGAGAGCAAAGCCTCTCCTACATGTACTGAGTCTGCTGAGGGTAGAGCAATCGCTTCTTCCCACATAGTACATGTCTACCAGAGAAAGGATGCATTTTTTCGGAAACTGACGAAAAGCGCATACATTCTGCAGAAATGAAGAATTTAATGAAAAGTAAGCTGCAAAGTATGACAACGAACATTGAATCAATAAAGGAAAATACCAGAGATGATTCCTACATAGCAGGGGGATACTGAGGTGAGTAAATTTTGTGTAAAAGTGTAATTCCTCCCTTTTTTCTTAATTTTCTCAAAACCTCATTTTTCACACAAATGTGGGCACGTTGCCCACGATTTTTCAAAAACTATTAGTGATACAGCAGTAAATTTTGGGCCACATGCTGTACACATAGTGCTCATTAAAATAAACTAAAATAAAGGATATATGTTAACAAACTACAAAACTGTTGAGAAATAGCTAAGATACCCCCCTTAAAAATTTCAACTATTTTTCGATTGGTATGTTAAAATCCAAAAAAACTCAGATATCATACCAATCAAAATTATTTTAGTATACAATCATTATCATATATTAACAAATAAAACAGCCAAATTTCATAACTCAAGTTGTACTCACATTTGAGATATCTTGGGCAACAAAATACCCAAAAAAAGCTAAAATTTGCCTTTTTTTCACTGTTTTTCCACCATAGATTGCAAGTTTTTAGTATATACCTCAATGTTTTGTATTTTTTCAGTCATTGTGCTTGTATAAATGACCAGATATAGATATTAACTTATAATTCTGTGTTTTTCATTTTGGGGGTTTAACCTCCCCTTAACTGGTCGTACAGAGGACAATCCTGTAGAACATGCTCAGCAGTTTGTTCGTTTAATCCACATGTGCACAGTGGTGAAGCAGACAATCGTAGCTTGTACATGTGTTTATTCAGTTTGTTATGCCCTGTCCTGAGGCGAAAACTGGTGATCTGTCCCTGCCGGTCAAGAGTGTGGTAGTCGTCGTTTGGTTGGTTCTGTTCTCTTCTGATAGTCTGGATAGCTCTCTTTTTCTCAAAGTATGTGACTTCATTATCTTCTTGTTCACATTCTCCTCCCTTTTTTGCAAGTTTATCTGCCGTTTCATTTCCGGGTACACCACAATGAGATGGTACCCACTGAAGTATGGTTCTCTTTTTGGCAGCTACCTTGTTTAGTTCATTTCTCAGATGCGGGAGTGTACCACCCTTGAGAGCTTGCAGGACAGACAGTGCATCTGTGAGGATGACTACCTGGTGGCAGTCAGAGTTGGTGTTATAAATCATATTTGCAGCTTGCTCTAGAGCTTGAACCTCAGCTGTATAGTTGGAACAGAATTTACCAGTGGGAATGTGCCTAGTCTCATAGTCATAGTGGTTGTCAGGATATGATATAAAGATACCGGCACCTCTATTCCTAACAGCATTTGTTGCTGATCCATCTGTATAGGCATGTATCCATGATTGTTCGGGTTAGCTTTCTTGGATCACACTCAATGTAGCAGTTCGTTTTTGCAGATCATTATACTCATATCCACTTGTGAGACCACTGACTGATGTATTAATTTGGAGGGCACTGCTGGCCTGCTCCCATGGTACAGGGTATAGGGTGGGCTTCAGTGGTGTTGTCTTCATGGGTAGGTCTTCTTGATGCTGTCTTATAAGTCTTTTCCCCCGATGCACAAAGCTGCTACGCTTTAGACGTCCCAATGCCAGATCATCTAGTCTTGCCTTCATTGGGTGCATTGGCATACTGTTGTACTTTTCCATCTGGATCATGGTTTTTGTGTCTCTTCTATGGGACAATGTCTGCAATCCAGCAACCTTCTGCATCTCTGTTATTGGTGTAGTTTTCATGGCTCCTGTAATGAGCCTGAGAGCTTGATTTTGCACCTTGTCCAAAGACTGCAGATGTGAGTTAGCAGCTGATGACCATGCTGCTGAGCCAAACTCTAAGTGTGGTCTTATTACTCCATTATAAATCTTCTTTAGATTTCGTTCATTTGCTCCCCAGTTGGTACCTGCTAATTTTCTGAGTATGCCTAGTCGTCTTCGGGCCTTTCCTTCTGCATTTTCAATATGCCCATTCCATGTAAGCCTTTGGTCAAATGTCACCCCAAGATAGGTGGGGTAGCTTTCTTCCTTGATCACGGTTGTCCCTAGGTGTATGTTAGCTGATTTGTCCTTGGGGGCGAGGGAGAACAGTGTTGTGGAGGTTTTGTCTGTGTTTATTGTGATAAGCCATTTCTCTGCCCATGACATTAGCATGTCTGCTGCCCGCTGCATTCTATAATTTGCTGTGGTGACATTTTCATCAGCGCACCAGAGTACTAGGTCATCTGCATATAAGGCAGCTTTCACTCCTGCAGGGAGATCTTTCACCAGGTCATTGATGTAAACAAGGAAGAGTGTTGGGGAAATTACTCCTCCTTGAGGTACCCCCTGATGGAGCAACACTTTTCTGCTCTGCAGACCGTCAAGAGTGACTCTAGTTCTCCTGTTATGCAAGTATGACTGGATCCATTTCATCATGTTGCCTTGGATTCCACTTCTCCTAAGTTTTGCAATGAGGCCATCTTTCCACCTTGTCAAAGGCCTGCTTGAAGTCGACCCAGATCGTTAGGACCTTTTTCTTCTCCTGGAAGGCATCTTCTATTGCTTGAGACAAGTAAGTAACTTGGTCTTCTATACTGTAGCATTCTCTAAATCCAGCTTGTTCCGGCACCAGGATCTGCTCAGACTCTAAATACCATTTCAATCTGTGGTTGACTATTCGCTCCATAGTCTTCCCAACACAGCTTGTGAGACTGATTGGCCGGTAACTTGCAGCCTCGGTCTTACATTTCCCTTTCTTTAGTATGGGTATTGTGATGGCTTCTCTCCATACTTGGGGTACCGTTCCTTTCAACCAGCTGTGGTTGAATATCTCAAGCAGTTTTGTCTTTGCTGCTGAGCTCAGATTTACTAGCATTTCGTTGCTGATTTTGTCTGGGCCGGGTGACTTTTGAAACTTAAGCTTGGAAATAGCCTTCTGTAGTTCTCCTAGTGTGATGGGTTCCCTCATTGGGGCAGGAGTATCTGTCTGTCCCATGGTTGCCAGTATTTCTTTTCTTATCTCTCTCTGATGATCTATGTTAATGGGTAAGTTGCTTTCTGAACTGTATCTTCTAGCAAACAAGTCTGCAGCTTGTTTTCCTCTGAAAAGTTTGCCACCTTCATCCAATGTGATAGTCTGCCTAGGTGAGGAACGCTCTTCATTTAGAGACTTGACTAATCTCCAAAGTTTCCTGCCGTCTTTCTCAAGGTTCAGCGATGCCGTTTTAGTTCTCCAGCTTTTCCGTTTTTCTTCTAGCTTTGTTCTCTGAAACTCTGCTACAGCCTTTTTCCATTTGTTGTGAGTTTCAAGTGAAGGCTGAGACTCTGCGTCCTTTCTAGCCCTGTCCATAGCTTCCTGACGTTCTTGGAGTGTGCTGGACCAGTATGGTATGTAGTTACGCCGGCATCCTTTGGGAATGGTTTCTTTTGCAGCTTGTAGTATGCATCTGTTGAAGTCTTTTACCACTTCATTAATGTCTCTGTTCTGTACCTTGAGGGTAGACAGCAGCGTGTTCACCTGATGCCTGAATAAACCCCAGTTGGCTTTTTTGTAGTTCCATCTTGTAATGGCTGGGCCTGTACTGAGAGTTGCACTCTGGACAGTAAGAAAGATTGGGCGATGGTCGCTTCCCCCTAGTTGGTCTCCTACTTCTCTACTAATGATCCAGCTATATCTGGTGTGGAGAAGGCAAGATCTGGTGTTGAAGTTGTGTGCCATCCTCTGGAGTAGAAGGTAGGAGTATCTGTGGCATTATTGACTAGGATTAGGGAGTGATCATCTTGCCAAGTTTCAACCTCTTCACCTCTGTGATCCAGATGGTTATAGCCCCAGCTCTGGGAGTGGCTATTAAAGTCTCCAACTGCTATAAAGTTGGTGGCTGGTACCTGTATAGAGCTGAGACTCAGGGGTTTGTTGTTTGGACAGTAATAGTTCAGAAGTTCTATTTCCATTTTGTCTACCTTTATCTGCAACAGCTGATATTCTGCTCCATCCATGTAGGTTTTCCTTTCGTGTGCATGAATGTTATTCCTTACAAGAGTAAGTACTCCTCCTTTTCGTCTATCTTGTCTGTCGGATCTGAAACATTGGTGTCCCCTTATTTTAAAGGTTTGATCTACTTTCAAGTGAGTCTCTTGGATACAGCAAACACTGACTTGCTTCTCATAAAAGATGTTTTCCAGCTCCGTCTTTTTGCTGTGTCCAGTCTGCTTGCTGTTCACTCCCTCTGCATTCCAGTGCATTATGACAAGTGGCACTCTGGGTTTCTCTCTTTATGTTTTGTTTTGGTCAGTAGTTCTCATCCGCCGTCTGCTGACTCCACAAGACGGTCTAGAGGGTCCTCCAGTAGCTGAAGGTGGGCTCTGTCGAGGCTCAGAGCCCGGCACTGCCCCTGCCTGGTGGAGCTCCAAAGTGCGAGCACCAGCACGAGATTTATTTGACGGTGTACTCATCCATAGAAAAAGCGAGTTGCGTGATACTGTGGTTTTCGGTGCGCCTTCTGGCCCAGTATCGACGACTTCAGCACCTCTTCAATGGGAGAGTGGGCTCATCCCTAATCTGTTTATGTTCCCAGTAGAAGACTATTCAAAAGCAGCCTGGGGTGTCACTGCTCTGCGCGGACCTTGTTTACCGAGGCGGCGTCCGAGCTCGTATGGTGAATATATGGTTGTGCTTGGCATTATCTTCAAAATAGACCTGTCTTTCCCGTGGCTTTTCTGCCATCCTGCAACATACTGAGTTGGGAGTTCTGAGCTCCAGTATCTTTCCTAGGCATTTTATCCTGGCCTGGCACGCATCCAGAGGACCCCACTTATGGTTGTAAGTTAGCAGTTGGAGATAGGTGGGGTGGCATTCTATGCATTCCCCGTCATTCACTATAGATAATTGGGTATGGGTCTGACCAACACACACATGTAGTTCTTTTTGTTGTTTATTATCATTAAACTTTTTACAACATCAAAACATATAGAGAAATCAAATAAATCAAGTTTACAGATATATGAAAATAACCGAATAAGTGCCCTCCCCTTGTTGAGAAAAGATCCCAAAAGAATTTAATAACCCAAAGGTCAAAGATTAGCACTAGATTACAGAATAGACTGTGAAGAACAAGTTCTCAATAAATTACTACTCAGTAAAGTACTCAGTTTGGCGAAAGTAAAAAAAAACTGTAGTTAGTACAATGATTGTAACAAAGGATACTATTTACTCTCTCTCTCTCTCTCTCTCTCTCTCTCTCTCTCTCTCTCACTCTGTCATATGTGGCCACAAACACGCTTGCTTACCTAATCATGGTGTAGTTATCCCTTGAAAAATTATAATAGTCTGAACATATATTGTCAGTTGGGTTGCCAAATCCGGCCCCAGTCCAGCCTTCCTATCGAATAATAATTACAAGGTGGACGCCAAATTTGGTGGTTTAATTTTTCCTAGATGAATCCTGGGTCACCGCATATAGTTACTGAAGCAAGACGTTCTCGGGGTGTTCACAGTTACCGAAAAAAAGGAGGAAGGGTAGTTCCTGTATTGTCTTGCCTCTGGTTGCTAAGACAAATGTTACAATAGATAGAAACTGATAATGATGGTAAATCCTATCGGCTGACTCTTATGGTGAGTAACGATTTTGAAACAGCGTAGTTTTCTGGATCACTCCGTTGCCACGACTGTCAAACGTCAGGAATATATGTTCTTTCGTATGCCCAGTGGGCTGGAAAATTTTGCTAAATAATTCTGGGTAGTGTATCGTCCAGTTACGATTAATCTTATTGTTTATATTTGGTCTCTCTCTGAATGAAGAAAGAGGACCGAACAGGTCCAAAAATCGAAGACCCAATAATAATAAGAATGTTACTGGTGATATTAGACCGCTGGCTGATGGTTTTGATTGAGTGCTAGATAAGGAAGAAAAGAACATTTTAAAAAACTGCTACTCATCTGTCCGTAGGTTTTCCGCTATGGAATGTCGGGAAAAAGGGTATGTGCCCTCCCCCGTTATTGCCTGCGAGAAAGTGAACAGCGCACAAAGTCCTTTATTCAATTTATCTATCCACGCACTTACAAAATCCGCCTGTCACTACTAGCTATTTGCCAGCGTCTGTTGTTTAATCACATAACATTAACTCTAGTCACTTATTTAATTTCACACAATGAAATATAATGCGAATTCTATTCGGTCACTGATCCGTCACACTTAATAATCTCAGTCAGCTAAGCCGTATCTTCATGTGTAAGAAAAATGGGTTGTTTGAAATTACATTACTCTGAACGAATGGCAAGAAATATCTACGCGTTATGGTATTTCACTATTTTTAAACGCTAAGGAATTACAGTGAATAAAATGGTAAACTTAACACATTTTAACACTTAATCACAATTTCTACTACCACAAATCAGACAAATGAAATCCCCACGAAACAATTTAACACATTAAGCAAAAAAAAAAATGGTTCTAGTCTGGCGTGATTAGATTATCCAAAATTTCTGAGCGATGACTGATTATAATTGGTATTGAGGGACGCAGTATATATATACAGATTTGAGTGTTATTATCTCGAGAATGTGAATTTTCACACTTCTTGTGTATAGCAGAAATTCAGGAAACTAATTTCCCCCCCCCCCCCTACCGATCAAAGATTCCTCGGTCACTCTGTTTGCCGTTGCAAATCGACAACAAAGGCTTACTCGTGTAACAGTTTTCCTCCCGAGATTTCTGTTCGCTTCTGATATCAAACGAGTATCTCCTTGTATGTATGAACATCAAACAGGTACACTGGAAAATTTCTGCCCGCGTTTCCCCTTCAAAGAAACCGATTGTATCTCCCACGTGCGTCTGTCTGTCAACAATGATAATTGGCAAATCAGCTCGCTTGAGAACTCAGGTAAACGAATCATGGCTCGCTGACTGTTATGCCTGCAGGTCGCGGAACTAGCTAATATGTCTGTTTGTTTACATGTCAAGAAAAAGGGCGTGGATTAGATATGAGTAATGCAGTCAGAAAATTGCGCGGTTTAGCTTAGCAAATGGTAGATATTAAATGGGAAAGCAAAGGCTGTCAGATTACTGTATCACTACATTCCACGTCACAATTCCCCCAAGCTTAGTGTGTAATGTTGGGTTCTCAACATGCTGCACCACATGAGGGATTGTGATGCTTAGCCAATTTGTGTTGTTGTTGTTTGCATTCTCTCAGCCATCTTTCTCAACTCTGCACCAATAAGCGACGTCGTGGACTTAACTGTGCCTCAGTACTGGGAGGCGCCGTTTCCGGGTACACCACACACAGCCAATTGAGGCAACGGTCGTCGTGGGCTTGTCTTCGGTGGGGAAGTTGTGGAGTCTTTCTGTCCATGTTCTTGTACATCCTAACACTGCCTGCAAGACATCGGAGGTTTGGAGAGTGGCCTTCTCTGCTTTTTGAGCCGGGGTGTGCTCCCCGGGCAAGTCTCGATGGAGATCAGGACGTGTCCACGCGCCGGTGGGCCCAGCATCGGCCGCATCTGATGGAGGACTTGCTCTGCCAGAGGTTTCTGTAGGGTTACCTCCCCCATAGTCTAGAGTTTTACTCCAGTAGACTCTGGGGGTCTGGTTTGTTGGCGCCTGATACTCGCCATTCGCCATAGTCGTGTTGGTAGAAACAGGGAGCACCGGGTCCAAGAAATGGACCACACGTGAAGGTACGGTTGGCTTGGTTGCAGGCATTTCTCATTTTATTTATGAGACCTATAGCAACCCTTACTCCCCTCTTGAATACTAATTCATGACTAAAATGTGTTGTTTTTTTTCCCCTTCATTCTTCGACTCTGACAAGCCGTTGTCAGCTCTGAAAAGATCAGTACTTGCAAAATATGTGTGTGAACTCTCACCCTTTAACCTTCTAATCATGTGACCAGAAACATGTATTCAACCTCACACCTCTTGCACGACTTTCTTCAATGATCTCTTAAAATCTCTTTCACTACCTGCCACACCATTCACCTTGTTTTATTGAATCATATTCGTCTCAGTTCTCAAGACAAAAGTATTTCTTTGAACTGCACTCGTTGGGAACTCATTTGGCGCATCATTCGTCGTAAAACTGTTTTACCATCAGATCTGATTATGTCCCTTGCAAAAAAAAAAAAAAAAACCAAATGCATGTATTTTTATATATCGGTTTGCAGTTTATTATTTTTTGTTAAATCTGTGTCTTTCTTCGTTTATGTAATATCTCTTTATGCTCTCTTTCTTGTATATGTCTATATTCTTTACATATCGATAACTCTTTATGCCTTCACTGTCAGTTTCTCATTAAGTTCTTTTACTTTTCTCTATATGTTTTCTGTTTCTCTCTAACTGCCTTCCTTTATATTCTTGCTGCCTTTTATGTTCTCTGTGTCTCATTTCTCTATCTGTCACTGTTTATGTTCTATTTTGTCATTGTCTCCATTTCTTTCTCTTCCGTCTGGTGTGTTTTCTATATGTTTTCTTTGTCGCCCACGCTATGTTCTCTGTCTCAGTTCCTGCATGTTATGTCTCTCTTTACCTCACTTCCTGCATGCTCTATCTCTATATTTCTCTCACTGCCGTCATGTCTTTCTCTCTCTGTCTTTTGCTTTATGATATCTGCCTTTGTCTGCTTTCTGTTCTTTCCACTATGTTCTACACCAATCTTGTATGTCTCTTTTTGTCGCGTCTTTTGTCTCTCTCATTGTTACCCCATTGTCTCCTTTTTATGCTCTATGTCTTTCTCTGTCTTTTCTTTGTGCTTTGTCTTTCTGTCTATCCCAGTCTTTGTATATGTTTCTCTCGGTCTATCTCTCTCTCTCTCTCTCTCTCTCTCTCTCTCTCTCTCTCTCTCTCTCTCTCTCTCTCTCTCTCTCTCTCTCTCTCTCTCTTGGATTCAGTTGGTATTTGTTTCAGATTTTTTTATAAAAGGGTGAACGATATATATACTTACTTACTTAGTCGTTCCCCTTCTACCGTGAGGTATAGAGGTTTAGAAGAGAGAGCGCCAGACTATCCTATCGGCTGTCTTCCTCCTGGCCTGTGTGGTGAAGTGGGATGTTATAAATATTTATAGGGGACTTAGTGTACTGACTGAGATCAGCTGTGAAGGTATATATATCTAATAAGAGTAGTGTATTATATATAACCTTACTTGCTACCACATATCTATATATCTCAGTCAGAATTATTCTGGAATAGTGTGTGACTACGTTATGTGTCTAGGGTATGTGTATGATGAAGTGTAAGTCACAACAACAGACAGATAAACAATTTAATTTAATCCACTACACTTGACAACACTGTGACACTCACATACATATAACACTCTATGAGAATATCTTAAAGGAGGCACTGATAACTTTTCAAATAACAATCTGTATTAATTGCTATCATAAAGGTATATGTGTCCTGATTCAAACACAAAGGAACCAGGAATCACAATCAATTTTAATTACAAGTATATGTACGGACTTTATCAATATGAATATTGTAGTGACATATATTATTAAAAATATCCTATGTGTGTCAGTTGTGTAGTAGTAATATGAGGTAATACTGGTTTTGTTTTGTTCAAGCTCTGTTGGTATTTGTCATCATGACTTCAATAGTTTGTCTTAGTGACTAGTATTGGAGATGTTCTCAGTTCCTGATATTAAGACAATTAAATTCCCCTCTGAATGTTATTTTTACAAAGTTATTTCAAGATGAGGGGACATAATGTTGAGCTCAGCTGGCCAAGTTAGCTTATCTGGCGTGATGGCGGCAGGAAAGGACTCCTCTGCTCGAATTCTCCTCTGGGCTCTGGAGACACCTCACTGATAGCTAAAAGGACCAAGGAGTATGCTGTCCGACACTGGATTCAGCAAAGCTCTGACCAGGTGCTGCTCACTACCATCAAGACCACGGTCCCTGAAATCAAGAAGGATGTACCTTCTACTTCATAACTAACTTAAACTCTCTGGTTACACTGATCACAACACAGCACAAACATTGAGTTCAGAGCATTAGGCCAACTGTCAGCTTCATTTGAAATTCTTTATTCCAGTATTACCCTTCTTAATGGTTACTACGCCTCTGCAATTCCAGCATTATTTCTTTCTAGTCAATCATCTAGGTGTCAGTGTACTGTTTGGCCATTCCATGCCGTTTGACTTTTCTCCGACACCCTCTGTTCAGGCTGGAGCATTACAGGCTTTACCTCACGTTTGCCACTGAACTACACATATATATACAGGCATAAATCAACAATTCACATTCAATTTTCATTAAAAGATATTGAATGGTTCAAGCTTACCACAATTCATACGAATAAACACAGATACGTTGATTAGCAATGAATTCTGGCACAAATTCCCATCTGCTTATCTTCCAGGCTTTTATTGAGCCAAATATAAGCTGGCTTCAACGCACTGATGCTTTATCAAGCTTATTTAAACAAGTGGTTTCGAACTAACGCTCCCAAGTGTGTATATCAGCGAGTCTGACCAATGAGGCCCCGTTTCGACAAGTGTTTGAAAAAATGTTACCTTTCCCCGTTTCCCTTAACAACGAAAGATAGTATTTATAGTCCGACCAATCGTGGTTAGGCTTTCATTTGTTGCGCTCCAATCAATTGGGAGTTTACATGGTAGGCTATTTATGTAACGTAAGGTTTTTTTCAAACACGTTATAAAAAATTTTATGAGCAGAAATGATTTTGTGTTGTCAGGCATCCCCACTATTTTATTTTGGGTATAATTTATTAATTCCTGGACTATTTGCGTAACGTTTTACATATTATTTGTCAGCAAGCCCTAAGGAACCCAAAAATACAAATTTAAAGGAGCTACGTGGCTGCATTCAAAATATGCAATTTCTTCTACCTCCTGTTTCGAAGATGTGCTGTCTGGGTACTGTTATGTTTTCAAACGTAAACCCATCTATTGTTATCTTTTCTAATAAGCGTTTTTTATGATTTTAAAACCTAACTCTGGGAAAGGGTAGTGTATTTTATCACTGTCCGTCTGAAAAAAAATTAGTGCATGTAGACTTACACGCGTGATGGCAGCATTTGTGTATCGCGCGACGCGTGTTGCATGCGTTCCTGATTTTCAGCCCTCCCCTCTCTCTTTATCCTTTTGTCCATCTGTTCGTTCGTTTTGGTAACGCAGTGTAGAAAAAGACATGAATGGAATTTAAAATTTAGGTCAACTTGCATATTTCAAGGTTTTTCTTAGAAAGGCAGCACATTTTATTGTGTGTTAGGGAAACGCGTGTATGTTGCAGAAGGCCTATATTTAACGTGGAAACGTTACAATTTGCAGACGAAGCATAAAACAAAGGGGATTTCGAGTACTGTCATTGTGACAGCACTGTTCTTTACCATTCTTCTTCCTTTCTTTATTATATGTATTTATTAGGCTTTATATTTACTTGATAATTTATATATGTGGATTAGAATATTCCACGACAGCCTGGTTCCATTCTAGTCCTCGGTCCTTCAAAGATTGTCTAATGTTGTCCTCCCAGCGGACTCTGGGTCGTCCTGGGGGTCTGGATCCCTATATACATATCTATACCCCATGTAGTTCCCCGGGGGGTCGGGGGTCTCTGATGAGATAAAGAAAGAATATGCTACTGCTCACTCATGCATGTCGTACCAGGTTTCAAACATGAGGTTGACAATCTCAACATGTAAAACACATTGCTACAAACACCACCACTACAAGAGAATGTGAATGCTTGGTGCAGGCTTCCTGTAAAGAGAAGTGGGGGGGGGGGGGGGCAGCGGTGGTCCCATGATCCATACGGAACAAAAAGGACAATTTTGATATATATACCTCCTATATATATTGTTTTTAAATTACACACACAATATTACTGTCAATGTTTTGAAACAAATTCATACCAGTAAGGCATTGTTTTCACTTTTTTCGGTCACTGTTCACTCTCTCCTTCTCTCTCTCTTTCTCTCTCTCCTTCTCTTCTTCTTCCTCCTTCTCTCTCTCCTTCTCTCTCTCCTTTTCTCTCTCCTCTCTCCTTCTCTCCTTCTCCTTTCTCCTCTCTCTCCGACTTCTTCTCTATCCTTCTCTCTCTCATTCGCCTTCTCTCTTTCCTACTCTCCATCTATCTCTTTCTTACTCCTTCTCTCTCCTACTCCTTCTCTCTCTCCTTCTCTCTCTCTCTCCTACACTCTCTCCTCATTCTCTATCTCCCACTCCTTCTCTCTTTCCTTCTCTCTCTCCTACTGCTTCTCTCTCTTCTCCCTCTCCTTCTTTCTCTTTTACTCTCCTGCGCTCTCTCTCTCTCTCTCTCTCTCTCAGTCACGCATACAGACAAACCACTCTAATGTCTGTCTGCCTGCAAGCTATTGTCACATAAATTATTGTGATTATTCGCAAGTCAATTCACATAATGCGCACAATCTTCTTTCTTTGTCCCTCTTTCGTTTGATACAATAAGGATTCACACACAAGATCGTGCCACGTTAATCTCTTTTATTATGTGTGATTACTCATTCGGTTCTAAACGAAATAACATAAAAAATTACGTCACACAAGACTGAACGTGAAGAGTTAACGAAGCTAAAGAGACACGAGAAGACACGGGCCGTATTGAATGGCAAACTTCCAGATCTCGAGGTTCTGAGGACCACTAGACGATATTTATGAATGCAAGTCTTAAAAGAATGCGAGTTTTGTACAGTGCCAGGTATTTCCTTTCAAGGTTACATGTATTTACATGTCATATCTAGCTTCCATTGCGACCAGGCCTCCACTTTCCCACCGTTCTAAACACCTGACGTATTGTCAGGTAACTCTGGTTATTATCAGTACCTCTCTTGCTTGTGATTTCATGTCTTTAAAATGTGACCTTGTTGAGAGCATGTAAGTCTCTTGCCATGGCGTAAATACACTCAACTCCCGATGTCCGTGAGGGTTCGGATCTTCAGAAACTTCGCGTACATGAAACACGCGTGAATGGAGCTTAAGAAGTTGTAGGAAATTATGGGTTAGGTTCCAGATTCCATTTATACCCGTTATAATGTACTTACTTACTTAGTCTTTCCTATTCTACCGTGAGGTGTAGAAATTTGGAGGAAATAGCGCCATACTATCCTATCGGCTGTCTCCCTCCTGGCCTGGTTCCATTCTAGTCCTCGGTCCTTCAAAGATTGTCTAATGTTGTCCTCCCAGCGGACTCTGGGTCGTCCTGGAGATCTGGATCCCTGGCTCACTCTTAGTTTCCTATGTTTGTCGTGGTAGCCGATCTTCTCCCATTCTGCAGACATGGCCAAACCATCGTAGCTGGGACTGTTCTACTTGGGTCTGTAGTGGGTGGGTTTTTAGGCCTTTACATATCGTCTGTTTGCAGACCATGTCTCTTCTTTTCTACTTCAACCACCTTCCTCAGATACCTCATTTCTCAGGTTTGAATCTTGCGTTTGTGGGCAGTAGCATTGCCCATGACTCATTTCCAATCCAATACGTCAAGATTGGGACATAGGCGGAACGGTATACAGCCATCTTTGTCTTCTTGCCAACCTCT